>JAXBDA010006449.1:0-20735 GCA_036023075.1 Gaultheria prostrata
GGAGACAGCTGCGGCGACAGAGTCAAGATTGTCGGCGCCAGCGCCACTGAGAAACAAGGTGAAGTTTTTATGCAGCCACAGAGGAAAGAAATCAGGTGAAGTGGTTTGCGAAAAAGTGCAATTTTTTTGCCTACGTCGAACGCGGCAGCCGCCGATCAGGATTGCTGAAAGGAATTGAATTGGATCGGTTGATTTTGGCGATTCCTCTAAGACCCTGTTTGGGACGTCTAAACTTTGCCCTGTTTTGATTTGTTTTATATAAAAATGGATTTTTGTTATTTGCTAATGGTTTTCCGTGTCAACCAAACAATATAAAATATTTTCTAGAAAATATTTTCCTATCTCAATCAAACACCAGAAAATATTTTCTTTTCTAGAAAACATTTTCACAGAAAATATTTTCCTAGAAAATGTTTTCCGCCCGAAACAAACGGAGCCTAAGTCTATGATAGAGGACCTCTATCTAAGTTCTCTTTTTTTGGACACCCAGCCTAAAAATATTTGATCACCCAATTAGGACCGACCCAAGGTATTTGAGTGTCCTATCATCAAATGGTGCCTTTAATATTTTTACTATTAAACAACATTGATAGAATATTTGTCTATAATTGTTTTTAGTCCATCTTAATTAATAAAGATGTTTTGGTTCTAGTCAGGGCTGCAAACGAGCCGAGCCGAGCTTTGTGGTGTTCGAGCTTGGCTCGTTTGCTTAACGAGCCCAAAACTCGAGCTCGAGCTCGGCTCGTTTAGTAAACGAGCCCAAAACTCGAACTCGAGCTCGAGCTCGGCTCGATTAGTAAACAAGTCGAGCCGAGTCGTGCCTTAACGAGCCGAGCCCCGAGGTGCTCGCGAACAGCTCGGCTCATTTGCAGCCCTAGTTCCAGCAGCATATAAGTCTCTTTCGGTTGACAAATAAACACTTAAAAAGAAAGTGCTACGATAGGATTCGAACTCAGGCAGAAAGAGAGGAATACATTCACCTTACTAGGGGTGAGCACGGGTCGGTTCGGATCGGGTTTCGTCGGGTTCGAGTTGGGTCGAATTTCATCCGGTTGTGAAAAACAACACCCGAAACCGAACCGAACATACTTGAAAACCGATCGGATTGGGAATGTCGGGTTTCGGGCAGATCGGGTCGAGCCTGTCGGGTTACCCATTGTACATATTACAGATAAAAATTAATAATAATCACAGAGAGAAAAAGATCATGAGGCTATGAACGACTAGATTTTGAGAGGCGGTGAACGACGGTCAGAGATCGTGAGGTAGCGAACAGAGGCTTGGGGCAGTGAAGTCTGAACGAAGGCCAGAGACTCGAGAGAGAGTTTGGAGTTGGACGATGGCGGTTGTGTATGGTGTGGACTGAGAATGAAGAGTGAGGAGTGAGAGAGGATTTGGTGAAGATCAAAGAGAGAGAAGGAGTCTATGCGAGATGAGAGAGAGAGACGGAGAATATTTGATTTTGAAGTCTATACTCTATACTGTACATATGTATAGGAGTCGACTGTTAGGGCCTTAGGGTATCTCTAGTGCACCACCTAAAAGAGTACCCCAAAGTGCCATATCTAGCTAACTAAGAAAAACTCAAAAAATGCTCTCTAGTGCACAAAAATTAACTCCCTAAAATCCTAGGTGGCACCCCTCACTCCCTAAAGTGCCCCAATTCACTACCTAAATTTGGGGATAGACTTGAGGAGAGAGAAAGAGGAGAGAGAGAGAGAAGGGATGAAGAAGGAAATTTTTATGGGACCAAGGGCATTAAATTTGTCACACCCCAAAATGGGAAATGACCGGCCGTGAACCATAAGGCCAACTGATGGGTCACGAAGCCTAAAATAAAATAAATTAAATTAAATATAAAATCAACAAACACCGAACGACCATTTCTTATTGTTAAACAAAATAAAGCCAATATGTCTCAACCAAAGCATGGGGAAATATCATCCCATGAACCAGATAATAATTTTTACCAAAAAGGTTTATCAATATGCGGAAGCGAATAAATAAAATACTAAAACTAGGATGCAATATCCTATGGAGGTCGACACAAAGAGTCCCCAAGATGCCGCCAGAGTCCTCACCTATTGACTTGATTTTCCTGAAAATGATGGTGGAATAAATCCGTCAGCTGACAAGCCAATGGCAAGCATGTATATTAAATAAAGTTTCAAAGCAGAGATAAAAATAGATTACCATCTAAACATAATTTGGCATATGAGGCATACAACAAGACAACGAATTATACCCATAAATCCTTTTACCAATAACTCAAGTCTTAATGGTGATCACAATCCGATATCCAACAACAATGGGGAACCACAACCAATACCAAATAACACCAAGTGCTATTGCCAGTGAACGAAATCTCATAATACTCCCTCCGTCCCAAAATGATAGTCCATTTTGGGACTGCGTGCCATTTTTAACGGCTTATATATTTTAATGTGAACCTCAAAAAATATGCATTATGGATCTTGTTTGATAGATCTCATTGAGAACTTTTATACGGTGCCAAAAAAATTCAAAAATTATTTCGATAAATACATTATTTTTTAGTTTAAAAATTGCACGTAGTTTCGTAGTGGACTATGAATTTGGGACGGAGGGAGTAATTCGATCCAATATCAAAACTTAGAGTCACCACGAGTAGGCAGCCCGTGGAACTTTTCCCTAAGAACGATCCGGCGAAAGTCAGCCGTTGAGCTCTAGGGTCACCGGCCAGAACACGGTCTCTTCCCTAATGGCCAGAGTCACCCGCATACAGAAGATTAATTTCCCTGGACTTCCAATAATAATTGCTCCCATTGATATCCACCAAGTTCTCACCAAAACAAATATTTTTATTGCACGCCAATTTAAAGTACCAAATATAAACAACTCACGTTTCCAATTTAAAATGATAATTTTCCAAAGCAACAACTTAAGAAAACTTGGAGAAGTTTCGAGAATACATAACATGCTTAACCACTCACCGGGATCCAAAGGCAATGCACTCGAACACGAAAAAGAATCTAACCTGTATAAAAGCACAGGATATAAAATAACTAACAAGTTGAAATACAACCCGAGTAGTCTAGGAATATCATATGCTATTAAAACCAAAATTAACCTAGTCTGACCCTAACTTAGTACTAAACCATGAGTATCAACCTAAATCAACACTTTAAAAACAGCTCTAATCGTTATGGGTGAACCATCAGTAACCATTATGCTTCTCTACGTCCACTCAGCACATGGCACAAAACTCTTGTATGGCCAACTCGTGTAATATGATTCTGAAGTCTCCAAAACATTACAGTCCAAGTCTCGATTAAGTAAACAAGAATAAAGTTCACTACTGTAATTGCCTTTCACTCGGTCCAATCTCACACACATGCACAGGATCAGCCCTAATACTCCATAGGCAAATAGGGTAAAAAGAGAATAATTATTGTCAGTGAAACTTTTGGAAAACTAAAAACAAAACCCAAGTATCCTCTCACCAACTCTACTGCTCTATAACTTCCATTGCAAATCAATCTCACACTCCAAACCCACGTGCACTAGTCCTTGTATGAGAAAAGGGAAATTTTTTTGTAAAAGAGAAACAAAAATGGAGAGAGCAAAACCACTTACCAGAGGAGAACTCCAACAAGAACAATATCCCGTTTGCAGCTCTTCTCTCCCTCCCTCTCTCTCACTCACGTTCTCCCAATTAATAACCCTAATGACCTGTGCATATCTCCCTAATTATAGCTCTTAGAAACTATCCACTAATCACACACTCCCTAAATTATAGCTGACCGACTAATCAGATTATCTTGAATATAACTAATGTACCCCAAAAGATAATTTGACTAATTAACCAAATTCTATAATATTCCACAAAATGCTAGCTTATACACACTAAACTCACAATAGCACCAATTGTACTTCTAGTGCGTACCAAAATAATTTTACTAGGCCGACCATAAAAGCTAAATTTTTAATGTTAAAATAATTATTAGGAAAAGAAAATGTGGGGCGTCACAAAATTGAATCCCAATCTAAAAGATAATGAACATATATAGGTAGCTCATTAAAGTGCATTCTTCCTTAGCTAGCTAGCTAATTTCTTAGCACATAAAATAGAGCCCCACATGTGCTCAGATGTACACTTTAACAAATATTTTTTAGGTAGTGCACTAGAGATGCTCTTAGGGGAGAGGGAGAGTTTGAATTATCAGAGTAGTAGACTACAGCTGGTGAGATAGAAGAGAGAGAGAGGACTTTTGACTCATATTGGCAAACCTTGAAAATGACAAATAGGAAAAAGTTGTGGAAGCGGATCTACTGTCCCGAAAATCCTGTCCCAACTCGCTGTCCCGTTCATCCGAGCCGTCCATCTGAACAATCGAGGGCTTGGATTCGCAGATAAACATGGATGACTCAGATTTGTCTGGAGTGAGATGGAATCTAAGCCCTTAATTGCTCGGATGGACGGCTTGGATGCACGGGACACAGAGTTGGGACATGGAGTTTGAGACAGCGGATCTACTACCAAAAGTTGTTGGGCAGTGTAAAGAAAACGTTGGGAACCCATTCAAATTTAATGATACACCGTATAAAATCAATATATATCCTATATTCGGGTCAGATCGGGTTAACCCGATTCTAATATATCCCACCCGACACCTGACTCGAAAACCGAAATTTATTATTTTTTAACCCGAACCGAATATTATTTGAACCCACCCGAAATCCTTCAGGTCGGGTTGCGGGTATTTTTGCTCACCCTTACACCTTACCATTGGACCAAGAAGAGCATATCTATACATGTCGCGGTGAAAATTATGGTGTTCCCATTTTGGCCCAAAATCTGAAAATCCAAGGCCCTGAGGCTCAGACTTCTTGGGTCTTGCCCAGGGTCTGCACTCAACTCAAAAATTTGAACACCCACCCCACAAATCAATCCAATCTAGCAAAGATCAATTTAATACATTTGATATTGCTGATAATAAAGCTATTATGCAACAATGTCAAAATATGAAATCGTCAAGGCAATTGTATTATCCTATTAGTTAGTTCGTTGTATAAAGATGTGCGATTTTCGAATAAAAAAAATACCTCCACACATACTTTTTCAAATTTCTTCACACCAAATTAAAGATCTAAATTAGTTATTTAATTTGGTATGAAAAAATGCAAACGATATGAAAACAAGTATTTTATCTTTTTATCTGAAAACTGAAAGTCTTTTCATAATTGAGTAACGTTTATGGATGAAGGGGTCAGGAGTGTTGTTTTGGGGTGGCATTGTTGATATTAACACATATATTTTTGTTTATTTATAGTTGTGGTTTGCAGAAGTAGTAGAGATTTATGAATACTCTATTTAAATATGTACATAATGTTTGGGAAAAAAGGGAATGATTTTATTAGTATTCATGTTATCTGTGTTCAATATTTTTCCTTATTTTCTGAAATTCACCACCGTGATTTTATCAACCCTCTTTAAAGTTCTCACACACTCAAATAATTTTATTTAATGAGAACACAAATTAATTTTATTAATGAAAAGAATTTCCCGTAAAATCACTTGGGGAAGCTGCCCTAAAAAGGCCTTCGCTAAAACATAAGTAAATAAATATAATAGTAAAAACAAGGCTCTGATAAGAAACGCCGTCGTTTCGAGATCGACGGATCGTTCTTGGCATCTCTCTGTGCAAAATCTGTAGTATAGAATGAAAGTCGTCTGGAACTCCCAGCAGTCGTAATAAAGAAGAGATTGGTTTGTCTTTCTCTCTCTGTCTGCGCTCTCGATTCGCCTTTGTTCAGTGGCTAGCAATCGGAATCGAAATTGAACTCTCAAATCCAAAAATGGAGAGAGGAGAGAGCAAGAAGGCGCACGCTTGGGTAATTCTAGGGCTTCTAGCGCTGAGCTTCTTCGTGGGCGACGTCTCGTCTCTCTCCGTAACCGTAAACGACGTCGAATGTGTCTCCGAGTACGTGTTCTACGAAGGCGACTCCGTCTCCGGTAACTTCGTCGTCGTCGATCACGACATCTTCTGGAGCTCCGATCACCCCGGCATCGACTTCATCGTAATCTCTCTCGCTCTCTACATATACATACATATACGCATGTTTATGTTTTATGATTGAATCGATCGTAATCGACTTGGTTATTGTGATTGATGGGATTTGTTTGGGTTTCGGTACTTTCTTCTCCCCTCTTTTTCTTCAGCCGCTTTGGATTGTGAGAAAGGGTGTGAATTGTGATAATAAACTGGAGCCCTTTCTCACCAAAATTTGGTGAGAAAAGGGAGGAAGCCAATAAAAAAATATCAGTTTTATAGGAGTACTTTTCTCTCCAGTGTCTCACCAAAGTACTCAATTCAAATGAGTGATTAGGCAAGAAACTCTAACCCTTTCTTTTCCTATCGAATCGCTCAATCCAAAGGGGCGGGTTTTGGGGACAAAGGGGCAAAAACTGAATCTGCTATAGATTTATCGCTGGGTTTGCTAATTTTGTCAGATACTACTTGATTGATAGTGCTATATTTGTATGCACATTACCCTCCGTGCAGTAATTGTATATCTGTGTTACATGGACACTTCAATTAAGTACCTATATTGCCCATTTGCCTGTTGGGTAAAGGTATAGGTATGTCTCCGATCAATTCAAATTTACAATATAGCAATAGGTCACCCTATAAGCATCATTTTACCAAATATTTGTAGAAGTTTGCTTGGAAATACACTGCTGGCCTATTACCACCTTTGGCCAGACCCAGCTGCCCTGGTGTGCGCATTTGAGTCGCTGATCTCGGATCTGCAATCAACGGCTCAGATTTCATCTTAGCAATGGACGGCTCGGATATGCAAAGTGCGGAGATGAAATCAAGACCGTTGAAAACACATCTGACGGCTCAAATGCCACACACCAGGTCCCCGTTGAATTACAAAGTGAGGACTTTAGAAACAATTGTGTTGCCATTCCTGGAACTGGTCACATAAGACCCATTTTTTGGAGGTTATTAACACTATTATGCCTAGGACAAGAGATCCTCATTATGTTTCTCTCTTCTCATTGCACCCAAAACTTTAATGTCAAGCAATGACACCTATATCAATGGAGTGGTAGTTCCCTTGGACCTCCATTGAGCTCAAAATACTTAACTTTAGGAGAGGAATATGATTGATTAGTTTCTCTTTCCTTGCAGGATTTGTTTAAGTTGTAGGAGAAGTTTTTGAAAGTCCTGTAAAGTTTTAATATCACATTATTGATTTCTTAGTTGGTTGTGTCAAGGCTTTATTGATTTTGTGGTCTATTAGGGGCTTGGTTGAGCCGTTGTTTTTGGAGTTGCGATGCTAGGGAAGCTTGTTCAATTGACTCATTCACTCAAGCACCTGAAAGATTAGAAACCTCCTTGACATTATAACCCCTTTTGGTGGTAGCTTGTTCATTAATAAAGAAGTGTTTGGTTAGCCACCTGATGATGTGTCACCTTTATGGGATTTAATTTTAATCCTTATTCAAGTTAGGAAACCTTATCAACAATTTAGGTGCCTTGGGGGAGGGTCTTGAACTTGATAGCTAATTGGCTTTGGTAATAAGAAACTGTGGTGTTAGATGCAACAGGTGTTTGAGAGTTTAAAGGTCAGTTTAGAAGGATGAATGGTCGATTATATGATTATATCTTACTTGTTGAACTTCTCGCGAGCCTTCCATGACTGTGTTAGGTCAGAAAAAGGGTTTCAGTTTTGAATTGTCGAGAATACTTTGTCCAATATGCGAACAAGATGGCCTGCGATATTGATTTAATCTCTTGCCTGACTATGTGAGGAATAAGGGTGACATAAGAAATGAGGAATTAATAACCATATAGAAGAAAAGGATAGTGTCACTGTGTATGAGATGAGAAAAAACCATCTGGCTTTTGTTTTCAACTATGGTGATAATAGTAATGAAGTTTCAAAGGCTAAGTTGAGGCTAGCTTGAGACTCATATCAAAGCTAGGCTATCAAAAAACGTTTTGAGGCCTTCGAGATTGTGCCTTAGCCTTCAAAAGCCTACACCTTCTCTGTGGGGCGTGCACACAAGGTGCACCTTTTTTGCGCATTTTTACGCATTTCATTGGAGGCGAACGCTTTTTTGGGACATTACAAATTTATAACCTTTATATTCACACATTCACCCTCTTTCTCCCTCGTTAATCTTTGCTTGATGTGAGAGGGTACCTGTTCGGTTTTTTTTTTTTCCTAATAAAAATTGGTGTGCACTGATATTAATATGAGTATTCTTATGTCTGGATGATATTTTGTAACTTTAACTTGGTTTTGTTATCACTCTCCCTTTTCTTTGTAATTTATGAATAATTTTGTGTACTTGTTGAACACAAAAGTACAATTCTACATGCTTACTCCTCAAGGCCTACACTTTGCGTCACGAGGGATAAAAAACGCCTCACATTGCGCAATCAGCGTTAGGAACTTCGATATTAACTGCTCCTTTGAATCGTCAAATGTTATGAATTTACACTGACAAGGGATCGCTTCTGTGAAGTTTGGTCTCTGTAATGGAACGAAAGATGTATTTACATGACATTGAGTAATATGGTTCGTATTGAGGTCGTGTCCAAAGGTGGTAGAACTGAAAAGTTATGTGCATGGAGATATTGAGGATGCGATGGCTTTTGACATAAATTCTCTGGTTTTGGATAGGGAAGAATGGAAAAATATGGTACACAGAAATTCACGTGGTGAAACTCAAAGCTAGTGAAAGGGCTTTATTGATTAAGTTGTACCAATTGAGTAAGTTAATTGGGTTTTTTTAAATGCAAGCACAAGATGACGATATCAAATAACCATGAATCCATGATTGTTTTGGGGAAACAAAACATTGACATTATTTTAACTCCTAGTAATTTTGTAACTGGTTCCATAGTTTTCTCATACGAAGGTACCCATGTTTATCACCTAGTCCATGAGGTATTCTTTTTTTCCTGGCAAGTGGCAACTAATGTAGAGTATCTGCAAATTTTAGACTACTAGAATAGCTGTGCCATGCCAAGTATTTCTTGGTTCATGAGTAACATCAGCTGAACAATTTGGTTATTTTTAATTTCTGGTTTCCGTGCAGGTGTCGTCTTCTGCAGGTAATGTGGTGCACTCTTTGAAGGGAACAGCTGGCGACAAGTTTGAGTTTAAGGCCCCAAGAAGCGGAATGTACAAATTCTGCTTCCATAATCCTCACTCGACACCAGAGACTGTGTCCTTCTACATACATGTTGGCCACATCCCCAATGAACATGACCTCGCTAAAGACGGTTTGTCCAATTCATATCTAAATTGTTAAGTTTTCTCCATGAGAACACCTTGTATTCGTCGATTTCATAGGGCCTAGTGCTGGATTGCTACTGCAAATAGCAGTACACCTTGATTATGAAAATTGACTTCAATTTGAACCTTGTTATCTAAGCAACATGCTTGAGGCTGATGTAGTGGAAGAATTACTTTGGTAGTTCCTTTCATAATCTTTACATTGTGTTTTTGACAGAACATTTGGACCCTATCAATGTTAAAATTGCTGAGCTCAGGGAAGCATTGGAATCTGTTACAGCAGAACAGAAGTACTTGAAAGCACGCGATACTCGTCATCGTCATAGTAAGCTGTTTTCTTTTCCTCAAGAATGAAAGTGGTGGAATGTGGCATAACAATAGATGCAGTCATTGAATGTTACATAACAAGCTTAGTGATTATCTTACTCTATAAGCTGTTTTGTTACCTTATGATCACGCCAAGTCAGACACGGCATTGGTGACAAAATTGTTGAGTTCTTAATAGGAAACAGATTTTTACAGTTTGTCGGTTCTCCTAATTCTCGCAGGACTATGACTTGAAACCTCAGAAACTAGGAAGCCTTGACCAACTAAAATATATAAACTTAAAATGGCATTGATACAAGGCGTGTAAAGAAATTCTTGGCCTGTAATTTGTACCACAGCCCCTGAGAGACCTTTCCTGCCTATGTCCAGCTATTTGTAAAATCTTTGAACTACCGTTGACACCACAAACGTTATGAAGATGTAATGCTAAATTTCCCCTTGAATTTGAAGTTAAACAGTTTGGGAGGAAAGAATTGTACTCGCATTGATCGTAAACTCGATTATTGAGGCCTAAAAGTGAGGCTGTTAATCAAACCAATGGGCCCATGAGGCTCGGGTATGACTTGTCCAGAACTCTTTTGATGCTCTCCTCATTCAGACTTGTTTTGAGGCTCATCTCCGTCATAAGCAAAGTTGGAACAAGATTTTCAGTTCGTATGAGCTTGCTCTGCTGTTGTGCTGGACAGTGTTTTCCAAATATTTCGATGCGGTGGCATGTGGCTTTAGGTAAATACGTTGAAGCTGCTGCCAAGATGACCCCACCTTTTGTAGCAGCGATGTCGCTCTGCCATGCCCATGTCTGTTAGCACAGTAATGTATGAACTGGTCAATAGAAAGTTAATCGTGTTGCCATGTCAATTAAACAACTTTAAGTCAATACCACCATCCATGCCCCAACTTCCGTGAATCATTGTATCCATTAAAATTCTTGAAATTTGAACATCTGGGAAATAGAGAACTAAAACCTTGCAGCCAAACTGGAAATCCTCGGTTATAAAGGGAGCTTGATCAAGCGCAAATAACAAATAGATTAATGCTGGATTTAGGTTGGTTCATTTTCACCTCGTCCCAGAGGGTGCCCTGTGAAAGGCTAGATTTTCCCTTTTCTTTGAATGCTCTAGATCATTGACTTTCTTCTTCCTTGGTTGGTTTTGACTTTACTTATTAGGTTGGTTCAAGGTATGCAATGCATAGGGGTGTCGATATTTCCAAAATTGCATTCATTAAAAGATTTTTTCTTTTGGGATTTTGTGATAGTTATTGACCAAATAGTCTCGTATCGGTTACGAGTACTTATTTTCCATGTCTGTTTCTGCTGCAGCGAACGAGAGCACTCGGAAGCGTGTTATATTTTACACGGTGGGAGAGTACATTTTGCTAGCTATGGCCAGTGCACTTCAAGTTGTGTATATACGTCGCCTGTTCAGTAAGTCAGTCGGATACAACAGGGTTTGAGGCACGGCATCAAAACTGTCTTTCTTGCTGTTTTATATGAGA
Source organism: Gaultheria prostrata (assembly GCA_036023075.1). Lineage (NCBI taxonomy): Eukaryota > Viridiplantae > Streptophyta > Magnoliopsida > Ericales > Ericaceae > Gaultheria > Gaultheria prostrata. The sequence continues at coordinate 11,125 of JAXBDA010006449.1, forward strand.
GCCAATTGGATTAGAGTTTTGTTAGTGTAACTTTGTGTAGAAAAACAATGATGGTGACTATTTTTCCCTTCCATGCAATTTTCGACAGACCTCTTGACCTGATGTCTTGAGATATCCAGACGGATTAATAATTTTACTTTGAATAATTTTACTTTTGCAATGGCTAAGAATTTGTGAAGATTGAGAAACTTTTGTCCATCGGAGTAGAAGTTCGTTTCCCTCTTTTTTATAGAAATTTGGGAATGATTTCAAAAAATTTACTGGGTCTAGTTACAAAAATGTTGACCACTGTTATGCTGCATTTGACTTCATTTGCCTGAAACTACTGGCTTGTGTTGTTCTCAACTTCGCCAAAGGTGGTGGCAAGCGGGATCATTTGACTCCGCTGACTTAGCAACTATCTGAGCCGAGTACTTGCAAAATTTGAAATATTCTAGTATATTTGACCCCTGAAAATTTATAAGGTTTCAATGGATACCCTTCTAAAATGAGTAGTTCTTTGATCACCCCACATAAAAATCTGGATTCCGCCCTTGCCCTGCAATATTTTTTGGAGGGAGTATGTGCTATAAGCTGGCCTTCATTGTCTGGATTCTCACTAGTCACTAGTCTCAACCTGTACGCGAAAACTTTGGATTTGCAATTGGAGTATGGTTTCGATTTGGATCTTTTCAAATCGCTAAAAACTTGGGAAAACCTGGAAAATACTGGTTTTGTATTGGTGATGTTTGGTTTTCAAAAAAAAAAAAAAAAAGTATTGGCGATGTTTGACACTCATTAGCAAAACAGTGAAAATCTAAGATAAACTTCTTTGGACACAGCTGTTGATGCATATTCGAAGATAGATATCTCTGCAACGGTGTAATGTGTTTGGATTTCATATGCAATGTGTAAGCTCACGTGCATTGAACGCAATTGTGATCACTCAATGCATGAATATTAGCCAAGGCAATGGACTTTGAAATGTTGGCAATATTGTGGAGTACTTTTTTTTTTTTCCCCCCCTCGCAATCTGGAACACGGGGGCAATTATGAAGAGGGAAAAATTCATCTTCGTCCCATCCCAATGATTCCATTTCTCTATTGTTTAAAGTTGTGTTATTAATGGTATGCAAATATAAGTATGCTTTTGGCAATAATTTGTTAATTGCGATTTAATATATACTTATATTTTAGTAAAAGTTATTAAAAAATGTTATTTTTTATCTTATAGGTGACACGAATGAATATTAATATGAGAATAATAGAGAGTGATAGATTTTGGATAATAATCCTATTGGGTAAGATGGGTAATGGGCCTTGGGCCAAGTTTGGCCTAATAAGTCAAGTGACTTATTTTTTTGTCTTTATTCTTTCTCTCTCTTTTTTTGGTTTGTTTGTTTCGCATCAATTTTTTTTTTAATTCATTGGTTCATCTTGAAAGAAAAATCGGAAAACTAATAAATTATGAGTCAAAATAAAAAAAAATAGAATAAAGAGCTTATTTTTGTCTTTATTCAAAAAATGTTAGATTTTGATCATAATTTCATACTTTTTCAATTCTTTTTGTCGAGAAGAACTAATAATCAGGAAAAAAACAAATACGAAATATTTTTTAAACAAAGATAAAAATAAGTCACTTGACTTACCTCCGGGCTACCCAATCAACAAGTTTTTTTTGGACGAAAACCCTTCAATTTAGTCTCTTAACTATCTTTTTGCAAGCAATTAAGTTCAATCGTTAATGGAGTTTCACTTTTTGGACGAAAAACCATTTACGCTCATAGATCTGTGCGCACAGATCGTACCGTGAGGCCCACTTCAAGGTCTCACATGAACAATCCAATCCGTTCATTAATTTTAAAATATATTTTTCGAGCGATGCCATAGAAATTAGCTCAATCGGATAACTTGAAGTACTTGATCTTACATTTCAAGTTTTCTTATTACGTGTTTAGAGTTATCAAAAATTAAAAAGATAAGATCAAGTACTTGGAGTTATTCAATTGAGCTGACTTTTTAAAGAGCCACTCAAAAAAACAAAATTTAAGGTTTCAATAGTTTAGGGACCACCACTGAGGTGGCAGCCTAGTTGGCCAAAGTGAGTGGGATAAGATTCTCCTCTCTCCTTGTGCATAGACCACGCAGGTTCAAATCCCTCCCATGCCATTACTGGGACTTGTGTGGATTTGCAAAGAGGGTCTTTGGCCAACTAGTCACCTAGGTGGTGTTGTGGTGACGGCCTGTCTTATTCGGATAGTAACTATGGTTCAACTGGACATTCCACAACGAGTCGGGAACCCTAATGGTCACACCCATGGGGGATTGCTACGCTGGCTGCCTTTTCCCACCCTTTTATAGTTTAAAAAAAAATAGTTTAGGGACTGAGTAGAGAAATTGTTCTGATAGCTTCTCTATTCTTTCTCTCTCTAGGATAAGACTTTGTTTAGGGTTGCTTGGGGTGGGTGGGGCTGCCGCAGCCTCCACCCCCACGTCCCCCCTCCTCTCTCTCCGGCTCCTCCTTTCTTCCAGAACCCCTTTTCCCTCCCTCCTTAGCCACCAGATCCAGTCTCTATCCGACCTCCATATCCTTCAGCCATTGCCGTTTCAATCTCCTTCCACGGCTCCTTGTCATCATCTTCTTCTCGGTTCAGGTGGGATTTGTGTCTGGTGTGTTGATGGAGTAGCAGGTTTGGGGTTTTGGTGTGTTTCTCCCAAGTAGAGATTCGGATCTAGCTCTCTGCTTCAACCTCTACCGACGAATGCAGCCGGCTCCGTCTTTGCCGGCGTCTGGTCCCGGTGTAAGGGCAAAGTTTGGGGGCTGGATTCAGACTCAACGCCGAATAAAGCAGCCTCTTCTGGTGCGGTGGATTCCAGTGATCTCTCCTATGGCGGTTTTTCATTTAGTTTTAATTTACTGTTTTGTTATACTCCTCTGTTGAGTGTTGGAGTCTTTCTATTCCCTAATCTGTGTAGAATATGTGCAACGCGGTGCGGGTAGTTATTCTATGTACTCAGTGTATTCCCATCTAAGCCACATGGATAACCACATGGACATGGATAACCCGATTATCGGGGATTTTTACTCTTTGATGGACTCCGGTTTAGGGTTTGTAGCCCTTTGGACGATTTTTGAGTAATAAAAAATTCTGAGTTCGATCAAAGGAAAAAAGCGGATAAAAGCAAGAAATCAATGGGAAGGTGCAGCAGATCCGATCCAACGCGGAATTTTCGTGACAAAAAAATAAAGAGAGTAGATAATGATACGGATACACGTGCACCGTCTAAAATCATTGACCAAAAGCAGTGTGTCTGAATTTCCGCGAATTGCAGTAATTAATTTGATTCTCTTCACGGGAAAAGGGAGTAAAATAACAGATCTTAGCCACGCAATCAAAGTTTATGGATAAGATCAAACCTCATTTCTTTATCTTTAAACCCTAGTATTGTGCTGAAATTACTGGAATACCCCTACAACAGGGGTTTAACATGCTAGACTAGTCCATACTCCCATAAGAGCTGAACAGGAAAACCCCCCACCCACCCACCCCAAAAAAAAAAACAGCATGATTATGTAATGAAGTTGAACCAATCTTTCAGGTAGCGGTCTATTATGCGAACACCACAAATTGTCCCGTAACAAAATCAATTATTGTTGCTACCCATCTCCTTTTAATTTTCATGTATATTGTTTACACTGGCTTGATGCGGGATATTTGTTCTCTTTCTATTTGAAGTCTAACAGAAAAGTTTTAAAAAGATAATCCTATTAAGTATGATGATTTTCAAGAACCCAAAAAGAAATACTACAAATGATTTGCTAAAGAAAGGAGTACTCAAATATCTTATGGAACAAATGACTCATTACATGGTGGGGCGAAAATTTATTTCGGTAAAGAATGTAACATAGAGAAGACAAGGAGAAGCAATAAGAGAAAACTTAGGGTTAGGAATACACATTCTCTTTGAGTTCGAGCTACATTTTTTTTTCCCCCTAAAATAGTTTTGAAACAAAGTAGGTGGATTCATTCGTTAAAATATATCATGAATTTGATGATTTTGAATTGTCAATAACCGAGTAGATAAAATTAATCGTCATTAATTTATCATAACAACACGCGAATTTGGATAAACTTTTTAATTAATTCTTTTATTAATTTGTTTAACATGGAAGGTAAGTTTGCACAGGCTTTCTTTTGTCTTAATTGCTTTTGAATAAACGTGTACTGGTAATACTTTTAGTTCAAAAGCTCGTGAACAATAAAGAAATCAATGGAGTATTTTAATAAATTTTAAAAAAAAATCACCACTAAAGACAATATAAGTCAAGACATAAAAATAGAAGTTCCAATCCTTGCTCTAAAGTCGGTGATTAATCTATTTTAATATTTGTAAAATATGTATTGAAATTTTAATTTATTTTTAAAACTCCACCGCTGCTAACAATATCAGGAGTTGTTTCATAAATTGACTTATTATTAAATTGACTTAAAAATTGATTTATTGTGTTATATGAAACAAATCATTCTCTTATAATAAATCAGCTTAAAAGGCCAACTTAAACCAGTTTTTGGAACAATCTCTTAAAATTAAAAGACCTAAAAAGAAAAAATGTTCATGAAAGATGTTTAGCAATTGGTACTTCCATCACTTAGTATTTTTTTTCTTAAAAGCTATCACTTTGTATTTCCATAACTTGATAAATCAGAGTGGATAATCCACAAATACAATGTTGATAATGTTCACGGATAATTAGAGGGTGTTTGGGAGCCTACTTTTCAGCTTTTCATTTTTAATTTTTTGGCTTTTTGATTTTTTGGATTATGGCCAGAATGACTTTTGAATTTGGGATGAGTGTTTGTGAGAAATGTACAGAATGCATTTTGGGAGAGAGATGAGAGAAATCCATAAGTAGAAGTTGAAAAGAAGGTGTGAACCTCTTTTTGATTTCTTCTCTCTATCCCCAAAAATGGAGAAACAGTTTTTTGGAAAAACTCTTTCTCTCATTGGCTGCCAAACACCCATAAACCAAAAAAGAGAAACCAAAAAATCAAAAAAGAGGCTCCCAAACGGAGCCTTAGTACTAGTAGTAGTGCAAGAAAGAAGGGTAATTTCGGGAATCAAAGCCCCTGCTTCAAGAAATCTTTATGCAAATCTGTATCTATATATAACTACCTTTCCTTCGATTAGATGAGATCCTTCTACAATCTCACCTCGCTGTGTAAATTTTACAGGCCCATCAATCTCTCTCTCTCTCTCTCTGATTTCCCAAATCACCACCAACAAACAAAACCCAAAACCAAAAATGCTTGCAGTTTTGGACAAATCGGTGGCTAAGTGCCCTGAGGCACTACAGAGTCCGCACTCGGATTCAGTCTCTGCGCTGAGAGATGGGTTTCTGACCCAACACTTCTCGTCCCTACACCCTGGTTCAGTCACTGTCAATTTGGGTTCATCGGGTCTCATCGCCTACTCCATCGACAAACAGAACCCTCTCCTCCCAAGGTGAAATACCCAATTTCTTGATCTTTTTTTTTTTGTTCAGTTCTTTGCTCGTGATCTGATCTGGGTAAATTCTAGCATTGATGTGTAGATAAAAATATTTGTGGGTTTTCATTTTTGGGAGTTTTGGTAGTGGATATCTGTGATTTTAGATCTTGTTGGTACTCCATAGTTCCTGCAAAGATAGTGCACTGAGAAAAGTTATTTGGTGCCAAGAAATTTAAAAGATTATTCACCGTTACTTATTTTTTGATCCGAAAGTGGAACCTCTTGTGCACGGAAATTTCGAAGTGGACGATTAACAGGACGGAGGGAGTACTTTTTTGGGATCATGATATCTTACTCTTGCAGGAAGTCTTGTTGTTGAATTTTATCGCTGCTAATGTTTGTATTGTTTGATTTTAAATGCACATTTATTCATTTGATCTGTTCTGCTCTGACTTCTTATTTTGGGAATTCTTGTTTTCTTTTTGTTAGATTAAAAGGTTAAAGGTTAATCCTTTTTTTGAATGATCAAATATGTTGCTTTTAGGTAGTTTCTTCCATTCTTCTCAAGTGTTTATGGGCTCTTAACTCTTTAAGTTTTGATAGATAGTTGTGTACAATTTTTAATTGTCCGGTTCGTGCCATAAGAATCGGTACTGAAAAGCATGTGCCCTTTGCTTGAATAGGCACCGAAGATGTAATATATAGTCCTACATCCTCGTAGTTAGTGAAGAACGATTATCGGACTGGAATTGTCGTAAAATTAAGATTGTTTTGCTTCCTTCCTTATCAGAGACAAAGAGGACCCTTAAGGAGCAGGGCTCGGTGTGAGAAATCGAGTAAGAATACATATTAAAAAAATATTTTGGTGGTCTTTTTTAATGTGTCATGGGTTAAAATAAAGACGAAGGCGATATTTGGGTAGGGGAAAAAATCTATGCTGGGTTCAATTGATGTCATTTCTATTGTTTACTTTCCGTTATTTTCTGCGGGCATTGCAATGTTCTTCACATTGGAATTATGCATCCAGTATTTGTTATAGCATTGTGGAGATATTTCCATATGCACTCTCTAGGGGAGTAGAATTAATGGTTTCATGATGTTCTATAATCTAAGTTCAAGTTCCAATTTCCATTTTATGGGATGTACCTGATCCTATTTTATGTAGTGGTTTTCGTTTGGACAACGAAATGGGAAAAAATGATGCTGTATGTTCTACATGGGACTGCTAGATTGCTGTATTTTGTTATAATGAAATGTTACTTGAAATTCCACCTCCCTATTGTCAAGGTTTAACAGGAAATATTTCCCCTTGAATTTATTGAAATGTGACAAGGTCTTCTAATAAGCATGAGTTTTTTGTTGCCTGTTTTGCTAACAATTTTATCGGTCTTCTATTAGGTTGTTTGCTGTTGTTGATGACATTTTCTGCTTATTCCAAGGCCACATTGTGAATGTTGCACCTCTTAAGCAGCAGTATGGCTTAAACAAAACGGCAAATGAAGTGATCATTGTCATAGAAGCTTACAGAACTCTAAGAGATAGAGGTCCATATCCTGCGGATCAGGTCATGAGAGATCTTCATGGAAAGTTTGCATTTATTCTGTATGACAGCTCTTCAAAAACTACTTTTGTAGCTGCAGTAAGTTGAATCTCTCTGCCACGATTTCATTTTCTTCTGAACTTGTTGATAAAACTAGTGATTTACATTTCTTTCTCCATGTAATGCAGGATGCTGATGGGAGTGTCCCCTTCTTCTGGGGAACTGATTCTGAAGAGCATCTCGTGTTTTCAGATGATGTAGATATTGTAAAGAAGGGTTGTGGCAAATCCTTCGCTCCATTTCCAAAAGGTATAGACAAATTCATATCAAATTGCCTTTTCCAGGAGGAACTGAGTTTTCTGTGTGTCAGACATTCATGAGGAGGCCTTTTAGAAAGTTTCAGTTGATCAAAAAAAAAGAAGATATTCTTGAGGAGTTTCCAAAGTAGAATTTCTAGATTCACATGAGACGCATAAGGGTCTTTGGATCAAGGATTTTTTTAGAGAATTTTTTGGGGCAAATAAAAGGTGAAGGAAATGGACCCTCAGGTTGGGAAGCAAAATCCCCTGCATTTTCTTTCCATTGACAAATCCACAGTAAACCCTTCATCCAAACAAACAACAGGGGAGTGATACAAACATTACCCCATAATCTCTGTAATGAGGCTGAGCTGAAGCTTCAAAAGTATATGGGTATAGGTCGTAAAGATTGCACATTTCCCATGTACTTCGATTGTTTTCCTCTTTGAACAGCTCATTCTTGATTAATTTTGGTTCAAAGCTCGGCTATTGTTTTTCCTTTCATCTGAATAAAAGCAAATCCATGTAAAACTCGGTTGGACCTCTTTTATATGTTGTTTGTCAGCATCCATTTCACGCGAATTTATAACATGTTTTCTTTGGGTGACATTTGTATTGTGAGTAGATTTCTCGGTTCATCTCTTTCATTCTTTCCCTCAGGCTGTTTCTTTACAACCACTGGTGGCTTGAGGAGTTTCGAGCATCCCCTTAATGAGTTGAAGCCAGTGCCAAGGGTTGACAGTTCAGGCCAAGTTTGCGGTGCAACTTTTAAGGTGGACGCAGAGTCTCGCAAGGAAACTGGAATGCCAAGAGTTGGGAGTGCTGCAAACTGGTCCCAAAACTACTGAAGCTCATAACCCCATTTCCTTATTACTATTACTTAGCTTTCTGTCTACCCTATTGTCCTCTTTTACCCTATTGTCTTTCATATTTACCCTATTGTCCTCTTGTAACTACTGCTTTAATGGTTACAAAACTAAGAAACCCGGTGCTAGGAAGTACTATTTGAACTAAGCTACCCGGTGTTGCTTACTTATCCAATTTCAGTTAAATCGAATAATCTCACTTTTGCATAGAGGCTTTCTGTACATTGGTAACTAATCATTACTTTGTTGTGTTGATCTTCTTTATGTTCATTTTGGCCTTCCTTGCCTTTTGCTGGGGGCATAGCTTTGCCAATGGCTTCTTCCATGGTTAGAAGGCTTTCCCTGTTAGTTCTGTCTTTCATCTTGTAAGTTGCAACCAAGTTGGTTGCCCTGTGGCAGGTTGGCAAGGATTTGTCAGATCCGGTTACAGAATTGTCAAGAGAGTTTCTCTCTTGTGAATCCCCCAGTCCCACTGTGAATCCTTAGTCTCAGTGTGGATGACTTGTCTTTGATCGTATCGGAGAGTGAAATAGTCAAGGTTTGCGTAAGCCGGCCCAAACACCCCGTCGAACTGGACAAAAAGAAAAAGAAAAAGAATGTTGGCATTAGAATTTTAGCTGCAAGTGGAAATTTTGAAATACTGAAATGGCTAGTCATTTCTTTTGACAAAGTCAGGTTTTTCCTTTTTTTGGGCAATAGCATCAGAAAATGCACTTCAATTGCTTGCCAAATCTCGAACCCAAAAATAGATTTGTGCCACATCAGCAATACGTTATATTGTGGTTTAGGTTCAATTCTCCATGAGATTGACCAACTGATTCAATTGAAGGGATATGTTACGACTTCGCTGTCATTGGAGCAATTGACAACGAAGCAACTTATACTTTCTTTGCACGGGTAGACACAAGAAGTGACGGATGATTTAAATTTTAAATTTGACGGAAGTGAATAATTATTTTATGGGGGCAGGAAGTGTAATTATTTTATGGGGGCAGGTCGAATGATTTTGTAGATCTATACAATATAAAAAATTTAGCAAAATTCAGAATGATTATTGTGGTGATTTTGAAACTTGCAGGTGCAAAGGGTGACAAGTTATGAAAAAAGAGAATAAAAAATGACTTGAGACAATAAATACTCGGACAAATGCTTAATTGCATATGTTGTGGTATTAGAAGTTTTACAATGTTCTTCTATATGTCAAACATTGGATACTGGTTTATAAGAAAGATAGGCTACTAAAGTAATTTTGTACTTAATGAGGTCAAATGATCCCACTTGCATAATGTCGTTTACACAAGTTGTAAAGCCCCGTAAAATTATATTAATTTTCTGGAAATAATGATGGGGTAATGTGAGGAATTAATTAAAATGTTTAAGTGTTGGGTTATGTGGTGTTGTGTGTGGATAGGGACTTAATTGCATTACACAAGTCAC
>JAXBDA010006450.1:0-20734 GCA_036023075.1 Gaultheria prostrata
TCTCTCTCTCTCTATATATATATATATATATATATACATATCTAGGGTTACGGATTCTATCAGCCTTGAATTGGTTGGGTTCTTTTGGTCGGTATCAATCAAAATGAAGAGATTGATCGAAGAAGCGAGTGCTCATGACGGGAATTCTAATTCGGAGTGTGGGAGGAGTGGGGAGATTCTTTGGGAGAAGAAAGCTAGGGTTTTGGATTCAAATTGCCAGGAGTTTATCTGTTTACAACAACAAGTGGGCGTGGGAATTCAAGGAACTAGGGTTTTGAACCCAATTGAGGCGGAGGTGGTGAGTGATACGGAACAGCTGAGCAGTGGCGAAATTCAATGTGTTGAGAATCAGCCAGTGATAGAGGAAGATAAGGGTTTGAGAAGAAGTGAAGGTTGTGGGATTGGAAATGGATTGGGAAACGAAATTGTACGAGGTGACAATGATAGAGATTTGGGGAATAAGAGGTCTGCTTGTGGTAATTCGACCCAGAGCGAATTGATCACGGCGTTTGATCATGAGAAAGGGAAGGTAATTTTAGATTTTGATTTGAATGTTGAAAGAATGGATTTTGATCTTAATTTTCCTGCTGTGGAGGAGACAGAGGAGGGAGGAATTGAATGGGGGTTTCAAGAATATACCCAGGTGGGACCGGTAGTAGCAGAGAGGCTAGATATCGTTCACATTTCATCTGATGAGAGCGAAGAGGATACGGGTGAGCACGGGTGTGGTTCGGTGAATGGTGGAAGGAGGTACACCAGAGAAGAGAAAGGGAAGGCAAAACTAGTTGATTCTCATTCCTGGCTATCACTTGCCACAAATTCGATGCAGTTGGATTCGATACCTGAAAGGCAGGACTTGATCCAATCAGCAGATTCCTGTGGTATACTGCAACATATAGATATCCAACAGGAGGACCCTCCCCAGCTATTGGAAACCGAAATATTGCAGATAAGAAGCGAATCAGAAATAAGAGCAATACAAGAATCAAGACAAAGGACGCGTGCAAATCGATATCGTGATGTTGCACGCGATAATGCTATTAGGTTTGCACGTTTCAATTCACAACAAAATAACTACCTAGACCCTTTCAGTGAAGAAAGGCAAGTGCAGACCGTAGAAGAAGCTGATAAAAATTTAGAAAATTTCGTGGGTCCCTTTTCTACCGCAATGAGACTAGCGAAAGAGCGAAACTTGAAGCATAGTGCTGAACAACTGATCAATTGGAAGCCCTTAAATGGTTTTGACCGAAGTGTTGTGATGCCTCATGTTCCTTCGCTACTGGATCTTTCCATGAAGGTCCTTGCTAAGAATGCTGAGGCAATAGTATCTCTAGAATATGTACCCGATGCTTTGAAGCATAGGCTCGCTGACATGCTCTGTGACTCTCGGAAAATGAATGTGCATGCCTTGGACCTCCTTGTTCAAGGATCTCCAACAGAGATACGGATAAAGGACTGTTCCTGGCTAACTGAAGAAAATTTTACCAAAATATTTGGTAGTTTTGACTCTAAAAACTTGAAGGTAAGTGGTTTTCCTCGTCACTGTATTGTTTCTCTTCTTTTATATGTATGTATATGGCTGTTCACTGTTGGCTTCAGTAAAGTAGCACAAAATAGCATAATATTAATAGATTGCTAGCTTCACTTGTACAGGCTTTGGATATGGCAATAAAGTTCTAATAAGAATTACTTTGATTTAGGAGATCATCAAGATGTTTGGAATCTTTTGTTTCAGGACCATATGATAGCCATTTAATTGTTGCTAGTAGCGATTATTTTTTAAGTTTCTACACTGAAGGACTTAGCTAAAAGAAGAATTTTTGTGGATAATTTCTCGAGAAAGCTTATTTGTTTATTAAATTAGTTGCCTGAAACAAACTGATTGGCTTTATCCTCAGCCTCTGATTGTGTGCTTTGCAATGATTTTAGTGGTTTGGTTCAAGTGAAAAAGCTTGGGCTCTTTGAAGGTGCATAGTGTGTACGGTCATTTTTAGGAGAAAATTTTATCTTTGGGATTTTGGTGTTTGTTATGCTCATTGGATACTTTTTAGCAATTGACAAAGCTCAATGAGGAAAACAGATTCATGTAGCCAACCTCAATTGATTGGTACTTAAGGCTCTATTTGGTTTTGGGTACCTTTGAGAAATGAGGTGCAAGTTTGCAAAATTTTTATCCTCATTATCCTGCATTGTTTCAGATGCATCCTCCATTTTCCTTCTTTTTTTGACTCTACAAGTTTCACTGACTTTGTATGCTTTTCTAAGTTTCTTTTATTAGATTTCTCATTTATCATATTCTGAACAAGGTGAATGTTTCTTTTTGTGATGATATCAGGTGCTTCAACTAGACCTATGTGGGCAATGCGTCTATGGTGATAGTTTATCCAAGACTATAGCGCAGTCTCCAAATAGCTCACCTGATTTAGCTATCATATCCCTGAAGGGTGCATGTCGTTTAACTGACGTTGCACTAAAAGAATTGGTTGCTTCAACACCTGCTCTACAGTCGATCAATTTGGGCGAGTGCTCTCTTCTTACTCGTAGTAGCATCTTCCATCTAGCTGCTTATTTGGGACCTACTTTGAGGGAGCTTTATATAGATAATTGCCATCGAATAGATGCTAGGACAATTGCACCTGCAATCTTTGAGTTTAAACATTTGGAAGTATTGTCAGTAGCAGGAATCCAGACAGTATGTGATGAATTTGTTGTTGAAATCATCTATAAATGTGGCCGAAAGATAAAGGACCTTGATTTGGCTGATTGTGTGTAAGTCTACTGGACTTGTCCACTTGTTGAATGTTGAGAATAAAATAATTTCAAAGCTGAAATTATAGAGGGCATTTTTTTATTGATGCAGGAAACTAACCAACACCTCTATGGAAGTCATTGGGAATACTTGTTCTGGACTGCGTTCGCTTAACATTTCCAATTTGCATAACTTGACAGATTTGGCAATACAGTATCTTGCCAATGGTTGCCTATCCATCCAAACACTCAAACTTCGCCAGACCAGTTTCAGGTTTCTCTTAATTTGGTTTGTGTTTAGTTCTCATTATCTCTATATGCAATATCATGTCCTAAACGGTTATGTGTGATAGAGATTGTTGATTCTGCGCGGTAGATAATCTTGAAAATTTCGGAGATCATGCACTGATGTGAGCAGAGTATTTGCAATATTCTTGCTCCAGAGGGCATGCCACAAAATTTTGCAATCATACATTTATAGGTCAAGTCAAAAGTTATTACAATGTAAAACTATATACCCTGTGAAACTAACTTGTCACTACCATGAAAACGAGTAACTGGCTTTTTGAGGTAACTCGTATATAATTTTGCGAAACACCTTTCATTTCTTGCGTCTGTAAATTCTTAAACTCCCACATGCTTAGGGCCACGCCAAGTATATTAAAATGCTTGCTTGAAATGCCCATTTACCACCACCTGTAATCATACTGCAGGTTATTTTGGAACGTATTCTGTCTTACCTATATCATCTGGGGTTCTTGTCACCAACTCGCTCACTGTTTTATCATTAAAGTGGTTGTCTATGATTATGAATTATGATGTAGCTGAGTGGAACGTGCCACTTTAGTTCAATGAAATTAGTGCGGTGGTCCATGGCTACGGTGTGGCCATTTAGATGAAATGTTGGTTCTCGATTTTCTGGAAAATGTGCATATGATGGGAATCCAAGAGCAAAGTATAGTATATAACTAGTGACAGCTGAAGTAGTTTCTGGAACAGTTGATGGCTGAAATACTACAGATGTAAGGATCTGCACTTTTATGGTCTAAGAACAGGCACTGAAGTTCTGGTTTTAGATTGATGTGCCTTTTCCTTCGTAAGAAAGTTGAAGTTATTTGGATCCTAGGTTGCATGGTTTGTTATTTGAGCTTTGCGATTTCCTTTTCTTTCACCTCTTTTGTTCTTTGGGCCGGCGATGCTATTGCAGGTGATCAATTATGTCTCTGTTATGATGTTTACTTCTTCTGTAAAGCAGTGATCTAATTGCTAAAAGTTTTTCACATGACAGTGATGAAGCTGTTGCTGCATTCTTGGAAACTTCAGGAAAATCTCTGAAAGAACTTTCACTGAATAATGTGAGAAAGGTAGGAACAAACATGATTCACATGGTAGTTGTTCTTTTATAGACTCGGGAAACTATTATCCAATGGCTTCCAGGACGTGTAACAGTTATCATAGTTGGCTGTTATGCCTGCATAGTTTCTTGTGTTTATCTGGGAACTACTGCTCCTCCACCCTTGTAGTTTTGGGCTCGTAATATAACAGGTGCATCTTCACAACAATCTAGTCAGGAAATTTCTGTCCAGCAACTTTAGAATGGCAATAGACAACCCCTAGGCTTTTAGGGTCAAGAACCCACTGGCGGTGCTATGTACAGCTGTGGGTATTCAACTGAAACCCTCACCTTCCTAATTTCTTCACTACCCACTGGATAATATGTGAGAGACCTGCAGTTGATACAACATTTAAACACCCTTTACATCATTTTGGTCAAGAAGTACGAGAAGTTTCAGTTCAAAAAACAAAAAGTAAGAGAACTTTCATTACAGAACAAAAAGTACGATAATTTGTGGCACAATCTGTTAAATATGACTTGATTTGTACTACTCAGAACATCTTTTCCATTGCCCTTCTTTTATCACTTCTCTCTCCTCTGCAAATGTAGTTGTCCATCCTCTGGAGTATTTTTCTTCTTACAATGCTCGTCCTTCTATAGGTTTTTTTACTATTTTTTCCTCCACAATTCCATTACTTCACATTTTTGTTTGAACAATTGGTCTATGTCAGCAACTGCATATGTTCTTCATGTATTTGGGGTCTCTTTAGATTGAACACCCTAAGTAATAATCCTGGAGCCGCTACTGAAGAACCACATGATTGTATGATTCAGATCACAAATCACACATAGTACACGAGTATATGCATTTATCTAATTGTTGCTCATAAATCATAATCAAGGTTTAATGGATAACAGGTTGGCCCAAACACGGCCTTGTCGCTGGCCAAAAGTTCGAAAGAGTTGTTGAGTTTGGATCTATCATGGTGCCGTAAAATCACGAATGAAGCCCTAGGATTGATTGTTGACAGCTGCTTGTCACTTAAGCTGGTCAAGCTCTTTGGATGTACACAGGTATTTATGCAACTACCTATTGCATACATGTGCGAAAAAGATGCATATAGATAAAGTTCGCCAAACACGATCCTTATTGCATTTTCAAGCGTTATCCTGATTTTGGTATTGTACATGGCGCTTGCAGCTTCTTGGTATCCTCTAATTGTATTTCGGACTTCGAATTATATAAACACGATCAGATATCCAATTTGGTAGGACTAACAAGGTTTGCTAGTATGGTAACACCCCTAGAGGTTGTGGTGGATATAAAATCAAGACCAGAGTAACAAACAATGGTGTTAAAAATTATTCTTGAATATAGTTGAGAAATTATGTATTGAATCGTAAATCGGATCGCAAATTATAAAGATTCAGTGATAAATTTTGTCAGTGTTCTAAGGCCTTGTTTGATAAGTGTGTTAGAGCTGGGATAGAATTGCTAATCCTGTGGGCCCACTAATCCCTTGTTTGATTGCACAAATATGCGTAGGATTACTAATCACATAGGATTGCCAATCCCACCATTGTGTAGGATTACTAATACCTTCTCCCACCAGGTATTAGCAATCTATACCAAGCTTATTGGTCCAAAATTACCTTATTGGCCAAGGTAACCTAACCCATATCGTGTAATGCTATAAATTTTTAATGCCTTGTATTTCATTGCATATTGCTGCATGAATAGACAGAATTTTTACTTGAAAATTTTGATAGTTAAGTTGCAGTCATACTATAGTTCGTCACTAGACCTGTTCTAATTTTGCAAGGGATTTTTGAATGGTTTATAACCTATGGATGGAGCCAAGGGGGACAAGTAGTGGCGGTCACCACTACAATGATTTTAAGAATTGCTACTACCATAGTAATTTTTTTGCCTTAACCCTAAGTTACATAGGCACGCCACCACTAGATTTTCCCCATAAGTTATTTTGTCATATCCTAATTCTTTAGTCTTTTAGTATTTTTCACATAGACATCCCAAATAAGGGACTCTAAGACCAAATTTAGGTTCAATATGAGAAAAGCTAAACTACATAATTTGACCTCAATAGATGCAGATAAATGGCACACATGGCTTTAGAGCAAGAGCAAGAGAAACTACATTTGAAATTTTAGTTGCAAAATTATAAACTCAATGTTTTGAAAAGCCTCCCGAGTTTCAAAATCCAACTACCATTTCGAGTTGTGTCAAGCGTTGAAGAAAGCAAGAAAGTCGACATTTTATCGTCTTGTCCACATATTAGGTCATAGTTATTGACTTAATTTGCCTATGTCAATGCCTACGACGGAGTGTATTTTTTCAGCCATGAGCTTGTGAAGATTAGATTATGAGATAGGATGGATGATGAATTAGGTGGGGATGATGGGAAAATGCACTTTCTTATCCCATCCCTTGGCATTGCAATCAAACATGGTTTTGGGATTTCTGATGACAATCCCATGATTTAATCCTTACACAATCAAACACCCTCTTAGGATTACACTAGGGGGAGTACCAATCCTATGGGATTGCTAATCCCACCTCCTTGCCAATCCTATTTAATCCAACACACTTATCTAACAAGGCCTAAAAGTCTGTTTCCTTGGCGCTAGGTGGACCCCCAACGCCTAGATTTTAGGGCGTTTCGTAATTTTTAAGTCTTTTGGGTTTTAATATGTAATGGTAAAAATTCTAAGTTGTTAACTGTTATTTAACATAATATAAATGGCATATACATGCTTTCTGGATGCAAGATCCAGAGTTTTTCGAGCTCCATATCAAAGCCCCTAAATTAGCTAACAAAATATGAGCATACTACATAACAGAATATGAGTGAAGTGTTACTACCTCCGTCCTGAAAAGATAATCTGGGGCAAAAAGATAACTTAAAAATATTGCACTTTTGTTGACAAAAATATATTATGTTAATGACTTGCGCCAATTTTTTTTTAAAATTTTTTCTTGACAAAAATATATTGTTTTAAGTTCTCATTTTGCAAACCGGACTATCTTTTTGGGACGGAGGGAGTACTTTTTTTTTATTTTGATCTGCACGGAGGGAGTACTTTCTAGTGGTTACTTTAGTATAAATTAATTTCTTCCTAGGGAGAAATTTTTTTTTTTTTTTAAGAAAATGGAAAAACCAACTAATCTCTAAGAGCCGGCTAGTTGGTGACTACTTGGCCTAGGCACTAGGTCCTCTTCTTCTGCCAGCCTAGCTCCTAGCTATTTTTAGAACATTGAAATTGGTGTTAAACGGAAAAATACATTTTTTTTTTGATAAGTAAATAATTATATTAAAGAAAGCACAAAGGGGTGCTACCCATATACAAAAAAGAGAGACCACCGACAAAAAGGCCCTATACACCAGCATGAGAATATAAAAGATCAAACCAATCCAAAAATTGGTAAATGGAAGGATAACAATCTCCCTTCTCGCTCGTCCCAACTATACAAGCTATTCACCAAAAAACTTTTGATTCTGAACAAAGGCTTTTCTACTCCTTCAAAACATCTTTGATTTCTCTCTCACCAAATAATCCACATCACGCAAAGAGGAATCATGACTCAAACACGTTTCCTTCTCGTTCCCACTCTTGCTCCTCTCTAGGCAATTAGAAGTTCCATAACTTTTTTTGACATGGCCCACTGAAGACCAAACCATGACAACACCAAAGACCATAACTCCCACGCCACTGTGCAATGTATGAGAAGGTGATCAACTGTCTTCGCATCCTTTTTGCACATACAACACCAATTAACAATGATTCTCTGCCTTCGAACCAAATTATCGACAGTAAGAATCTTACCTTGGGCCGCACACCATACTAAAAAACCCACCTTCAACGGGGCCATTGTCTTTCAGATAGCTTTCCATGGAAAGAGAGTGTTTCCTCCCCCACACAAAACTTGATAAAAAGATTTCACCTGGAACACCCTTGATTTAGAAAGACTCCAACCTATCTCATCTTCCACTTCTCCTATCCCTGGACTTCCATACACTCTAGAAAACAAAGCCATCAAAGCTTCAACCTCTCGGTCAAGCACTTCCCTACGCAAGCGGATATCCCAAACTATAGTTCCATCAACAAAATGAAACGGATGCATCCATGTCTCAAGCCAAACGATAGATATTTGGAAAAGCATCCCGTAAACTCGCTTCCCCACACCATACATGCTCTCACTCTTCTTCCATTGCCAACCCTTAAATGAATGAACTTCACAAAGACCTCCCATCCATCACTATACCCCTCCAAAGTGCAACTCCATGCGGCAAACGTACCGAAAGGGAGGACCATCCTCCCCATCCACAGCCATATTTTGCTACAATCACCCTCCTCCACCATTTCTCCCTTTCACATGCAAATCTCCAAAGCCATTTTCCCAACAAGGCTTGATTAAATAACTTTAGCCTCCTCACTCCCAACCCTCCCTTTCTAACGGGGGTACAAACCGTATCCTGGTCAACTAGATGGTATTTAAACTCTTCCCCCACACCTCCCCAAAGAAAGTCTCTTTGAATTTTCTCCAATCTCTTCACAACCGAAATCGGGATAACAAACAAGGACATAAAATACGTAGGTAAGCTTGAAAGCGTACTTTTGATTAACGTGAACGGAAAAATACATCTGCACATCTAGATGCTAAAGATGCATCATAAATAGGACAATTTTAGGCTTAAAGATGAACTAGTATGTTTTGAGTAGTGATCTTGTAGTCTAATATGTAGGTCCATGAATTTTGAATACTATAATCATGTTGTAGATTAGAGCATGAATGAAAGCCCGTACTTAATAATTTACATTCTCAGTTCAAGCGTTCATTAGGCGAGTGTTACCTTTTGCTTTTAACTACTGTATTGAGATAATTGCGTCACTCATCATCATTGAGTTCTTCATGCTTGAAATGTTAAAATTGTTTCCTTTTATTCTTGTGAACCAAAATGCAGTTTAAACAAATGCAAACAAATGGAAGCAGAACATATTGTTTTAGCAGCTCTGTTTTGTTGTGCAGATTAGTGATGAATTTCTGAATGGCCACTCCAACTCCCAAGTGAGGATTATTGGATTAAACTTGACTCCAGTATTGGAACATCTCAACATGCTTCAAACAGAGGTAGGTTACTTGCGTTATTCCCCTATGCGATTTTCTTCTGAACTCTAAAATATTTATTGTATCAAGTTGCAACCTGCATTGATTCCCCAATGCGGATATTTTGAAATAAATAGTTTTTGTTGCCTTCTCTTTTCTTTCCATTTGAACTGGCGGACAGAAGTACCATTATCTTGTCCCTTGAATCATCTTTCCTTGGATGATTCAAGTGGACATGGATTATGGTGGTGTTTCAATGCGTTCTGTTGAAAATATACAGTTTGTATATGAATCCCATTGGTATGGTGCCCAGAAATAGCACTGTCTCTGGTTTGAAAAGGTAACGCGTGAAACAAATAACAAACTTATTTTTTCCACCATACAAGAGGAGGCAAATGAGAACATATCATCGTATCCCTAGCGAACAAACGATACAATACTATGGGAGGTGCTCTCCAACTCGTCTAAGGAAGCTTGATCCAGCTTCTTAGGGTGATCTTATTACTATAGCTACTTGCTGAGTTAAGAGCTGTGCGAGATGCAAATTCCACTCTCTCTATACACAGCCAATTCAATTCTTGCTCATATATCTGTACAATGTTTATAGACTACATACTACTGGTAATTAATTGCGCAAAATCCACCTATTCACAGTACGGATTTATCACTGACTTGAGCTATGAGGATGCTTCTGGGTAGCAGCAAGTTTTGCAAGGACACCTATGGCCAGTGAATTAGTGTAAGTAGTGGGTTCCGTCATGGCTGACTCCCAACGAAGGTCTTGAAAGTTGTCGTATTTATCGGGCCCGCCGACGATGGCACCGGTGAGCTCATTAGGGTTAGGAGTATTTTTATTGTACCATTGAACGAAGCTCATAGGACAGCTTACCGCTTCGATGTTGATTCCGGACGACTTTGGGACAGAAGCACCTCTATGGTGAGCTTGCTTAGGTGGGTTTTGTCCGAATCCAACCATGTATGACCTGCCTTTAGGGTTCTTCCCCAGTAGATAATCCATCTGCAATTGTATTTTGTTTATGTTAGTTCCTGTTCCCTAATAGGCTTTAGTTTACACATTCCTCGAGGCATAACTGGCACATCTACAGGGGGTGGGATCCCCTTTCTTGGAAACCTGGGCCACATATCTCATAAAACAATTGGTTTACATATGAATTATGGAGAGTACACATTCTGTGCCTAGGAGATGAATTGGAATTAGATATCAAAAGAAGAATCTTTATAGGTAGTTTCCCCAAAAGAAAATTGAATGCCTAATGTTGCGGCTGAATTTGGACCAGTGAAATGATTTGAGATGAGAAGAACACTATAAAATGTCATGTTACGGATATTCCGCACTAGGATGATGTTTGTATACCATTACCACAGGGGGTGTGATTTTAAAAACAAAGGGCTCGTGAAGCCATCTTTTAATTACCAACTGCTATTCCCATGTCATTCTGGTTGGACTTTACCCACTGCTATTACCATATCATTCTGGTTGAATTTTTTTTTATGTTAATGATGCCTATAATAGTACCTGTTGTCTAGCGAAAGCCATGAGTTGAGCAGAATTGAAGCCTTTGTTGCCACAGGTAACCTGTTGATTGTGTTTGGCCAACAGATCACTATAGACACTGAATAGGAATGCTGTGCTCGTAGCATATTGCGTGTTGGCCCCATCTCTTAGGTGGACCAAACCACCTGATCATCATCAGTCATAATTTTTGAGTTTGAGAAACCATGCATTTAGAATTATTGAAATATGGATGCAGCTTAAACTAGGGGATTAACGCGAATCCACCGAGTACCTGACATGATAGCGTACGCTTATATATAGTGTACGTGCTGAAATAATGAACTGATTAGAAAAGGAAGTGCAACTACTTTCTCTTGCTCATATTGCATTGAGTACCAAAGATAATTAATGACATTTCATGTGCGTGCGCGCTTAGGTTCGTATATATGTGTGAGAGAGGGAGGGAGAGAGACACCTGGAGAGATGAAAACCTGATGATAGGGACTATCAGGAAGCACAGAGCATATATAACTGTCAGCCTGCTGCTTGTAGGCCTCTAAACTCTTTTGCCCTTCCCAGTACAACTGCATTTGAGGAGAGAGTGAATAAGTTTGACATAAGAACCCACTTCCACGAAGTGTGTGTGTGGCAGTGTGTGTGTGTGTGTGTGTATGAGAGAGAGAGAGAGAGAGAGAGAGAGAGAGAGATTATGTACTTTAGAAAGGAGGATTTGGGCACCAGCATATTTGAGGTCCCAGCTAAACTCAGCAACCTTAGCACTGATTGATTCCTCCTTTATGTACTTTAAATATATGGCCTTCTTGCTCGCTATGTATAGCCATGTTGCCGCCCACATCAGCTCATCCTGCAAAAGTTATTCCTTTTATTCCCGACATCAAGGTAATTACTTCACATTAAAAACTGTCTCAGAGAGAGAGAGAGAGAGAGAGAGAGTACGTGGTAGCCCGAGTAAGAACAGTAGAATGGGCATTCACCATCATAAGTCCCTTTATGTGATTTGGCAAACTCAAAAAGCTGCAAAAAGAAGTGAGCACATCAAATATCACTTAGAGCCCGTTTGGATGGCGTATTAGTTTTGGAAGGATTAAATAGTAAGGGAAGATAAAATAGTCGGGGTGATTAAATAAGAAGGGTGAACCTAATTGATGTGACAGTTAAGAAGGGGAGATAAAATAGTACGTGGTTTGGATGGATGATTAAATGGGGGGATAAGGAGGGTGGATGATGTAAAAATCTATCAAAAGACTATTTTGCCCTTGTGAATGCCCATTTTAGATTATGTATTTAAATAATTTTGTAAATACAAAAATTAATTGTCAAAAGACTATTTGTCAACAATTAAGTTTTAATACTTTATTTTAATATATTTTTCATATATATTGAGAATATTAAATAATAAAAGTATTTTGAAAAAAAAAACTAAGTATTTTTTTACATATTGGAGTAGCTTTGTTACCGTTGAAAACCATTGGACCGTTGGATGAAGTTAGATTGGACGATTGTAAATGATTTGTGTAACACTTGATAATATCTTCCTTGATAATATTGAAAACCACTGCCTTCTCTCTGTACATTCATCAGTTTTCATCTCTATTTCTTCTTCTCTTTACAAATTACAGAGAAAAATCTCTCCCTCTCCGATCCCACACAATCTCAGTCAATCTCTCTCTCCCTCTGAACTCTTCATCTTCCCTCTCACAAATCTTTTACACAATTTCTAGCGGTTGAAGGTCCGGCAATATCTTGAGGCAATCGGAGGTCCGGTAATTTCCTTGTTCATTTACTGAGCAAAAAAATAAAATTCCTTGTTCATTTTTTATTGCCAGTTTCTAGCCTCTTTTTTTTTTAATCAAAAATCCTTCACACAATCTCTTCTTGGTAATTTATTTTAAAATATTGGTGCAAAAACTGTTTTTGCTTTCTTTTCCAGCGTCGGAACAGCTTCTTTCTTTCTTCTCTTGAGGCAGGGGCTGGGGGTAAGGAGGTAAAAATGGGAGGGATATCAGCCATGACGAAATAAAAGCACCCCCTCCCCCTGCTTTTATTTAGTCAGGCTTCTTCCCGGATGAGAGGGGAACCTGGATGAGTCATCCGGGTGAGTTTTGTGCTCCCAAACGGTGGATGAAGGTGAGTCCGGGATTAGTTAAGCAGGGTCATCCTCATCAGGGGCCTTCATACGGCATCCAAACGAGCCCTTAGAGTTTGGAAAATACAAAGCAACAAAGCATGACACAATCTAGGAGCAAACCCTCCCCAAGGTATTAGTGTAGTTTAGTCTCTGAAGCAAAAAGTCGCTCATCTTGTAGAAAACATCTGTTTTGAAGATTCGTGCCATTACTTCAAGTCGGTTACGTTTGTGCTACAGGTTAGCTCTAACGGTCAGATTCAAGCATGACACATGAAACCGTAGTATAAAAGATAGATATAAACACGTTACATAGATTCAGGAAGAAATTACCTAAAGAGGCAAATTAAAATCTTTGAGTAAATTGAAAAAAAAAAAATACAGTAGAACTATAGCTAGAAATGTTTTTTCCTAGGGAAATTATTAGCACAAATTAATATGTTTTGAAAACCATAAGGCGAAACACTAGTTTTGAAGATTCTGTTATGCGCCATTACTTAAAATCCGTTTCTTTTGTTGTACAGGTTTGCTTGAAAGGTCATTGGTTCAAATCAATAAGCGAGGAGGTCTCACTAAAATCATAAAACTTTGAAGGATGTAAACATGGTAAAACAGCATATAGGAGATTCACTAGTTGCTGAAGATTATATCGACTGGTGCATTACAGGGTAGAGCTTTCTGTTTTATTTATTCCATAATACAAAAAATGGGTGATGAGGGTTATCATTACATTTTGAAACACAATTGTAGAGAAATTATTTATTGACAATGGAATTGTTTTGAAATTGTGTCAAGAGGCCATGTGGCAAATCTGAACTGAAATATGGAATCGAATAATTATTTACCAGTTTGGCTTTGTTAAGGAGCTGGCGAGCATATGGTCGATCAAAGCTTCTAAAGACAATTGAAGAAGCAGCCATTGCTGCACTAGTTTCAGCTGCAATCTCAGTTCCAGGGGTGTTCTGGTCAATTTGTAAAACAGTTCTTGGTGTTTTCATGTTTTCCGGCCCCACCCAGCATTGATGATCTTTTTCTGGATCTCCTACCTTCAATCCCACACACACAAAAACCCCTAACCACTTAGCCAAAATCATTCACATACGAAATTCAGACTCTTTTGTACCATAGGAAACAGTTTTTTGACCTCACCAAATTTGCTTTTGTGTTTCTGTATGATAAGGTCTTCCAAGACTACGTCCCGACAAAATTAGTTTATGTTTGGTAATTTACCTGGACATACAAGCGGTTATGCTTAGAACTGGCTTTGAGCAAATAATCAGTGCCCCATCTGATTGCAGCCCTAACATTTTGCAGCTCTCCCTCTGCTTTCAGCTGAGATTGATAAGAGATAGCACCCCAAGACAGTGTCGTAACTGTGAAAGCCATTGGTAGCCCATACTTGACATTGTCTCCTGCATCATAGTATCCCCCAACAAGGTCCACCTATACGTACATATAAATTGAACGTGCACATTTTTAGAGTTATAAACTCAAATAAATCCAAACAATTCTTTGGTTTTGATTTTGATTTTGATGAGGATATCAGTATTACACATATTTTTGAGATTAATTCGCAAGAGTTCTGTTTTTGTTTTCTTTCTTTGGTCCTAGCCGTATGCCCAATGTGTAGTGGATCAAGCTCTCAATTTTCATGGATTCGGATAAGATATGTCTAGGGGTCGGGAGAGATTAAATCTAGATCATAGAAATGCATATTTCACTTGGCCAAAAGACAAAAGAAATAGGTACGTGAATTTGTTATCTAATTTAAAAAGAAAAAGAATATTTATGATAAATTAAATGTAATTCCTGATATATCGCTTTGTCTAAGATGTTCTTCTATAATTTCAATATAGTGGTAATTTGAAATATAGAATGCAATGACCTTATCGTAGTTGAGTATTTTCGCCACGATTTTACTCAAAATTTTGTTTTCTTCCCCCCAAAAGGGTGGGTTTGAACCTGTGAAAAAAAAAAAAAGAGAAAGGAAAGTTCAAAAATTCTCCATTTCTTGTTTGGTTTGTGAGAGCAAAGAAGAGAAAATGGCAAAACAAAGTTCAATGAAGGGAAATGATTTTCACACCCCCCATTTTACAATTCACTCCTTTTTTTTATCTTTATCTTCATGAATTTACAATATTACATTTGAATGTATGGCAAATGTGTATTGAAAAAGGACAATATTGTAAATTTCTGTGGATAAAGACAAAAAAAGGAGTGTGAAAAATGAAAATCATTTCCCTTCAATGAATAGTGAAATTTTCCTCTGACACGTAACTTGAGAAAGATAGAAAAGTCCGAGTAGGGGGAAGTGTACTCACTCTCATTTTTACAATGAAACTTATAATCGATTTTCCCCATTAGCATATAAGCTCTATCATTTTGATGATTGAAAACGTTCAACTTATAGAGATTGTTGAAAATAATAAGAATATCAAAGTTCATAGTTAAAGGATGTCGATAAATGCATGATCAGAACATGAAAAAAATTAAATCACATACTGAAGATAAATATATTTTGATCATGCATTTATTGATATTAAATAAATATGAACTTTTGGCATGACAAATATTTTCAACGTGCCTTATAAGGTGAACGTTTTTTATAAGGTGAACGTTTCTGATCATCAAAATGATGGTACCTGTACCCTTATGAGATGGGAAGAGAGAGAGAGAGAGAGAGAGAGAGAGAGAGAGAGAGTAGACATGCATACGTTTGCAAGTTTGCCATCTTGAAGAGCAGAATCTCCTCTCCAAGAAGGTCTATGGTTTGTAGGAAGCTTTCCTGATCTCTGTGCCTCCAAGAAAATAATGGACTTGGTAAGGGCATCTCCGTAATTAAAATCACCATTAACACCAATTACTAATAAATTAAACCCCCCTCGGCCGCCTCCTCCAAATACCACAACCCATGCCGCCGCCGCCACCACAATGGAGGAAGTACTCCACACTCTTACATCAATGATTCCCATTGGCATGCATATAGGAATGAAAGGTATAAAGAATTTAATTTAGTTTTGGTATTGGAACTCTGGAATGGAAAAGAAGAAGAAAACACTTTTCCTATTTCCCATTACAAGATCGAACTCAATGATAAATTTATTCCAAAAAGCAAAAGAGCTACAGTACATTGCTAATTTGGTAACATAAATATATATATTTGTTGGCCTTCGTTTAAATGGCAGTTAGGCTGAACGTGGGGTTGAACTTGAAGAGAATCCCTTAAATGAATAATATACGTTGCTATATTTGGTAAGTTACTAGTTGGTTACTTACTTACTAGTGTAGGCATGTAAAATTTCTAGCCTATCACAAGCTGCCACGTGTTGTAGGGCCTAACAAATAGGGCACAATAAATGGCCAATCAAATGCTGCCAAGTGTCTACAGGTCAAAAGTCAAAGGTATGTGGAGTGTCCAATCAAATGACGCCACGTGTCAAAATGATGCAGTTATTAATTTGTCAAGCTCGGCCAATCAAATTAGGCCACTTGGTGAAATTAATATATATCTCTTCAAATTATAATTATTTCTTTTACATTAAATAAAAGGAACAATTAAAGAGATAAATATGAAAGAGGTGGGGTTCTATCATGACTCTCTATCCCTCATCCCTATAAATAAAAGTGCTCTCTTTCATATTTGACATTCAAGCATCCAAGCTCCAGAGCTCTGAAGATCAAAGCATCCAAAGCCCTTCAGAATTCTTCAAGCCTAACATCAAGCAGGACGGTTCTTCGATCAAAGCTTCAAAGCTCCGAAGAACATTCAAATCAAGTCATCATCTTCTTTTCCGCAAATACCGGAGAAGATTTTGTCGTTCAATCCGAGAACAAGCTGTCAAGCCCTCGTTTCAACATCTGAAGAGAAGAATCAGAGGATTAAATTTTCTTTCATTAGAAATTATTCCAGAGATTGTAAACCCTAAATTCTACATCGATCGACTTTGGTCAGCATCTTTCCGTCTTTTTCGCAGACTCGAAATTTGTGTGATACAAATTTTGGCACGCTCGGTGGGACCATCTCTGCCTCTCATCTCTTCTCCTCAACAAATCAACACTCTTCAATGGCTCCTAAGAACGATAGTTCAAAGGCTCCTCTGGATCTCACAGCGTCGGTCCAACAACTCGAAGCATGTCAAAGGCCGCAGCACAAGCATCTGCCCAAGCCTTACTTCTCCCCAAATCAAATCCAGCTTTTGGCACAAATCTACCGAAAGCATCACCAACTATTCCACCTGCGCTAGAAGGAAAAGATGGTGCTTCTAAATTTGAGGCGAAGAAGGGCAGCGTTACCAACGTTAAGGGGCCTTCCATACCGCATGAATCTGCTTCAGAAGTTCACCTAGAAGAGGGCTATTCAAACAGTTCTGATTCTACCTCTTCCCAAAACACTCCTCAGTCAAAGTTCACTCCTTTCACTGGACCTATCAGCTCTTTAGCCATGGATGTTATGGCGACAGGAGCAACCACTCTAGAGGAACAAGTAGTTGCCTTGGCGAAGGCAGTTGAAGGATTAACAAAGACGGTGGAAGAAAAAGATTCTGAAATTCTATATCTCAAGAACCATATTCAAAGCATGGGAGAAGCAGATTCTTTTGGCAAAGAGCAAAAGGAGCAAAAAGACTTTAAGCTTTCTTCTGAAGGTTTCATTCCTATGGATCAACTGAAGGACTTTATCCTTGGCACTATCAAGGACAAGTACGAGGAAGCACCAAAATCTTCTTCAACTTATGCTAAGCCTTATACTCGCAGGATTGATCTTATGAAGATGCCTGCTGGCTACCAACCACCAAAGTTCCAACAGTTTGATGGCAAGGGCAATCCAAAACAACATATTGCTCATTTTGTCGAAACATGCAACAACGCTGGAACCGACGGAGACCTTCTTGTTAAGCAGTTCGTTCGAACACTCAAAGGCAATGCCTTCGATTGGTACTGCGATCTTGAGCCTGACACAATCGATAATTGGGAGCAGCTGGAACAAGAATTTCTTAACCGATTCTACAGTACTCGCCGTACAGTCAGCATGGTGGAGCTTACCAATGCCCACCAATGGAAAGATGAACCTGTCATCGACTACATTAACAGATGGCGGCACTTGAGTCTAAACTGCAAAGATAGACTATCTGAATCCTCCGGAATTGAGATGTGTATCAAAGGCATGCAGTGGGATCTACAATACATTCTGCAAGGAATTCTGCCGAAGACCTTTGAAGAGTTAGCTACCCGAGCTCATGACATGGAGCTCAGCATCGCAGCGAAAGGAAGGCACGGTCTACCTATGCAAGATTCTCGCAACATTGGGAACAAGCCAGATGTGCGTAAAGGGGGCAAGTTTTCAGTCAAAGGAGATAAGAAAGAATCCATGGCTGCGAATATTGCACCACTCAGAATCTCCACTAAACCCAAGGGAAGGCCAGTAGAGAAGTTTACTCCTCCCCAAAGGCAGGAAAAAAAGAGGCTCACATTGAAGGAGATGCAGGAAAAAGTGTATCCTTTTCTCGATTCAGAAGTACCTTCAATGTTTGATCAACTGTTGGATTTAAACCTCATTGAGCTTCCAGAAATGAAGCGACCCGAGGAAGCTAACAAAATCAACGATCCAAACTATTGCAAGTACCACCGCTTAGTGAGCCACCCAACCCAGCAATGCTTTGTCTTAAAAGAGAAGATCGTAAAGCTTGCTAGTGAAGGGAAGATCATCCTAGAGGATGAAAAGGAAACTGTGGCTACAAATCAAGTTGTGGCCACTTTGCAAGATGAAACTCAACAACTTGAAACACTACCAACTGTGAAGATTCAATTTAGGTCTTTTGATCCGATTGAAGAATTGCCATGCCAATCTACTCAACAGTTTGGGGGCAATAGCTGCAGCAAGCAAAATGTGGTTGAAAAGGATGATGAAGGATGGACTCTGGTCACTCGCAGAAAGAAGCGATCGTCAGGTGCAAAGTATCCTCAACCGGCCAAGCAGACGCAAAGGCCTAAGAAAGTCAAGACAAGAAGGCCACAAAGAAAGAGGAAAGTGAAGAAAGTGAAGAAAGTAACTTCAAATTTCCCGGAAGACGTGCATGTCCAAAAACTACGCACTCCTTTCACCCTATGGGATTTTCTTCCAGTGTCAATTCGTGATACTGATTTCTTTGCAACTTCATGCAATACTGTGAGTATTGAAGAAACCGAAGATTTAGGATCTGAATTGCTTCACTCTTCTGACACTCCAATCAAGTCTGGTTCTACAACTAAAGCCAACGATTGTTTTGCGTGCCTTGGAACTATCCCATTCTCCGACGAAGATCTGTCGCTTGGCACGGCATCCCATAATCATCCTCTCTTCGTCACTGGATACGTATGCGAGCAAAGAGTCAATAGGATGCTTTTGGATGGAGGATCAGCCGTTAACATCTTGCCTCTTTGTATTATGAAGGAGCTTGGTATTTCCATGGACAATCTAGCACCTAGTCGTCTTATGATTCAAGGATTTAATCAAGGGGGGCAAAGAGCTATTGGCATGATTTGTCTAGACTTAACAATTGATAGTATGATCTCAAGCGCACTGCTTCATGTTATTGATGCCAAAACCTCTTACAATGTGTTATTAGGCCGACCATGGCTCCATGAGAATGGGGTTGTCCCATCGACCCTCCACCAATGCTTCAAGTACTGCAAAGATGGTGTGATAAAGAAGGTGGTAGCCGACGACAAACCCTTTAGTGAAGCCGAATCTCATTTTGCCGATGCTAAATTCTACTTGGCAAACGTTGTGTTGAAAGAATTGGAGCTGATGGCCTCATCGTCAAGCTACAAGCATTCTAAAGGTGACGACCTTAGCAAGGCCGATATTCCTTCCAAGGAGAAGGAGAAAAATGACCAAGGAGTTAAACAAGAAGATCCTTCAAAGAAGAAGAGCGCGCCAGTGCTTCGCTATATTCCAAAATTGAAGAAAAGTGAAGAGTTATCCTTAGATGAATTGACGCTCCCAGCCACTAACCTTAACAAACCCAAGGTCTCTCCACCACTAAAAGGATTCGTTCGAGCTGCAAACAGCCCCACGGTGAGAAATGACTACTTGCCTTCACAGCAGACAAATAGTTTTGATCCAAATGCTTACAAGCTTCTTGCAAAGGCTGGTCATAATTCTAAGGATTCAACCACTCTAGGGAAGCTCTTGCCCGAGGTAACTGGTGAAAAAATACATGGCCTCAACTCAACTCAGAAGATGCTCAAACAGAAAGGGTATGCCGTCAAGGATTCTAAAGCAGGCCTTAGATACACTACGCCTGCTCCAGCTCGCATCTTCATAAAAAGGTCAAGCAACAACCACATTACGGCGGAAGAAGTTACGTCGTCAAAAGCGTCTGTCTTTGATCGCTTGAGTGCTCCAAAATCACGAGCATCAGTCTTTGACAGGTTGGCACCCCCAAGAGAAGTCGCCTCATCTCCCAGCACAAGAAAGTCTGTTCAAAGCAGATTGGGGCAACCAAGTGAAGATTCGATTAAGTCTATCCAAGGTAGATTGGGTTCGCCAAATGAACTTTGCCCATCAAACGTCCTCCGGAAGTCTGTACATAGCCGATTAGGTGTGTCGAACACTACTATTGTGACGACTTCAAAACAAAAGGCTGTCCTCTTATCCGAAGATGATAAGAAGTTGAAGAGCAAAATACCATCTCGCATGAAGCGCCACACTACTCTGGTCGTGACAGCTGATGATGAAATGTTAAGGGTAAAACGCCAAACTGTGGTGGTGACCAAATCGCCTCCTAAGGAATTGGACGATTGCCTTGATGAAGAGTGCCCCACTTCATCATTCCATATCACGGCTTCTTGTAATGAAGCTCAAGTTGAGGAAGATGCCGA
>JAXBDA010006451.1:0-20732 GCA_036023075.1 Gaultheria prostrata
AAAAAAAACTCTCCCCTTCAAGAATACATATTTTATAACAAAAGTCAACCAATCCTTGAGCCAAATATAAAGCACCATAATTCTGAATTAAAATCTACCCGTGTAGAAAAACTAGCAAAAATGAGTTCGAAGCACAAAAAATGTACTAACTTATACTTTTAAATAACTCAATTTCTTTCTTTGCATATTATATTCTTTTCATTGAGAAAATAATAATAATAGTAAAAGAAGTTCTATTATTATAAATATTTCAAAAATTAATCTTATCCATAGATAAATGCTAAATATTCTTTTATTAGAGAAGGGCCAACTATTCGCATCATACTAATCTAAATTTCTACCAAACAAATCCTAATTTCTACCTTATTACGCAATAAAAACTAAATTGTTATAATCTCTTCGTTTATTACTGACTTGATATTAAACAGAATAAAAGTAATATCAAGTGAGTGGTTTCTCTAGAATAATAATATCAAAACGACATCACAAATAATATCATAACGATCAGCTTCCACAGTAATAATAACAAATAAGTAGTAGGGACCATAAATAATATCAATTTGGTAAATTTGGCAGTGAATTGAGGAAGAGATTTTTTTTTTTTTAAAGGCCCAAAACGATGTCGTTTTGGGCCACTTAACAGTTTTTAGGTTCCGTTAAGCTCCACTTCAATTTTTTTCGTTAGTGAGCTCACGGATGCAGACAGTGGGGGTATTTTTGATGACGGAATGAAAGTTTAGGAGGCGCGATGAAAAAAATGAAAGTTTGAGAGTATTTTTTATATTGGGGTCAAAGTTTGGGGGGCATTTTGAAATTTTCCCTATATAAAAAGTATACTTGTACATATGAAAAGTATACTTTTCAAATGTACAACAAAATTTTTAGATTGTAATTAGTTATAATTAACTTTAATTTTTTATTAGCTTCTACCAACATATTATTTTTCTGAACGAAAACGTATCTTACGATACACGATTCTTATCTCGATACGAATCTCAAAATAAAAAAAATTGATAATAACACGTATCCATATTTGAAAACACTCGTATAGAGGAGTAGTAGTTAAATATGTATTCCTTGTTCTTTTCATTTTGGATATCCTATTATAGATATACAGTTTTTATTTTCTTCAAAAAGTTAGGATAATAGTAGATGGAGGAAGCCACTAGTGGCTCCAGGAATTTGTAGTCTGGTGTTTAGAAATGGTTTTAACTCTACTACCTCTATTAAGCAATATTAATGTATACACAAAACTCGTATATTACTGCAAACCGAGAACTTCAAAATATATAGTATTTGTCAACAAAAAGTGAAACTTTGTTTAAGTTCTCATGTAACGCCCCAAATTTTCATAAACTTGAATAGCACATAATCCACATGGAGGTCAACACCATCCGCGGTCAAAGTCAATCTCATTCCCAAAGTCAACAAAAAGTCAAAGTTTAACATATTCGAATCATATTACATCAACCGGTAAAACTTTACAAGTTTGTAGTAAAAACATATGAAATACAAGTTAAATGTACATCTCTTCCAAAAAGAGTGCAAATCCGAGAAGATCATGTAACTCGTGCAATGAGCTTTCAAAAAGGTTGTCATACATGCACTTCAACATGCCATTCATGATCCTCCTTGCTGAGTACCTGAAAATAGTAAGGATGAGCTCACTAGCCCAGTAGGAAAACATCTATCGATTCTAAATGGAAATGAGACGTTCATGACGTGCAACAAGAAAGAAAGTCATCTAATGGATCAAAGAAACCATAGGAAAAGAGCTAGGGTAGTCACGATGTCTGGTAATCCCTAAGATCGACCAACCTCTTCACCGCCGTATCCAAATCGTGTCCAATGTAACCCTCGTGTCATTCGCGCCATGTTTATCATTCATTTGTTTCATTTATTATAATCTGGGCATATCCTTTCGGACCCCGTGCCATTCGGGCATATCCTTTTGGGCCCTGTGCCATCCGGGCATATCCTTTCGGACCCTGTACCATCCGGGCATACCCTTTCGGGCCCTGTGCCATTCATTTAACTTATTAATATCGTTTCATGCTCATTCGTATCGTTTAGGTGTCCATTCACTACCCCAACTCAAATCAACGCTCGAAAACCCTAGTTCGATCGATTGCCGTTAACTCGTTTCGTTAAGTGTCAAACACGTCACATAAACCTCAAGGGACCCTA
This sequence comes from Gaultheria prostrata, assembly GCA_036023075.1. NCBI lineage: Eukaryota > Viridiplantae > Streptophyta > Magnoliopsida > Ericales > Ericaceae > Gaultheria > Gaultheria prostrata. The sequence goes on from JAXBDA010006451.1 coordinate 2,188, forward strand.
AGGACTTTTCAACAATACCGCACTACACTCACAACGAGTATCTCGAAGCGTTTCAAGTCAAATTGAAGTAATATAGCACGTACGCTACCCAAATGAAGCCAAAAGGGGTTAAAAGGGCCAAAATTGGCCAAAGAGAGGAGTGGATCGATCCACAGGCAAGAGTGGATCGATCCAAAGTCATCTGTTCCCAAATTTGAGCAAGTGGATCGATCCATCCTTGCCTCTGGATCGATCCAAGGTGGTTTTTGGCGGATTTTTGCACAACCAAAGGGGATTTTGAGGGGTTTTGGTTCAAGGGTTTTGTGAGGGCTTAGATGGACATGTTAGGCCATAAACTTGGGATTCAACAACAACAAGAACACAATGTATAATCATATAGCTTGATTCACAAATTCCCTCAATCCCAAGGAAAACAAAACAAGGCACAAATCAATCGTCTATCAATTGAAGCCAACTCAAGAGGGCATCCATGAATTGAGTTGAGTGGTCACCAAATTGACTTGGGGATCATGGAAGAGAGCATAGAACATGTATGTTTCACTACCAATTGACTAGAAATTGATCTCATGAGGGGTTTCAACAAGAATGCAAGGAAAACAATCAAAACTAGGAACACCCCCTCAAACAATCAACATATTGCATTGAGAATTGAAGAATGATCCCCTATCTCTTGAGCTTGAAAACCACTTCCAAGAGTGAAACCCTAACCTTAGCTCAAGGTCCAAGCAAAGCTCTCCACACACCGGAGTGAAAAAGGCACGCCAGCGCGTAGAGCACACAATTTTGAGAAGCTTTTGTGAAGGAAGTAGGTTTGGAACTTGAGATTTGGTGGTTGATTGGTGGTGTCAATGGAGTAAATAAAGAAAGAGGAGGAGGAGGGGGTGGCCGGCCTCTTTAGGGGTTTGGTCTTTCTCTTTGTCTCTCTCTCTTCTCACACACCACACAAATAACACACACACACACACACACACACACACACACACACACTTAATTACACTACAAGTCCAAAAGTCCCATGTGTAAATCAAGTTGACCCTTATGGCACATATAACACACCACATATCAACACTTAGACATTTTCATCATTTCCATCATTCCGCACATTACCCCATTGTTATTTATGAAAAATAAATATATGAATTTTCGGGTCTTTACATTCATCTTGCGTAGTGGATAATATTTTGGAAAATGAAGAGAATAAGTCAGTATATTAATTTACTAATACCCTTTTGAAAGAAATTGTGGCGACTAGGTTGAGACTGATCTCTTTGAAGATATGATAATCTTTAGTATGATATCACTAGATTTTCTATCAGAATCCTACATCCGAAGAAAGATTATTCAAGTTAACAAGGTTTTGTAATGTAGTTGAATAAGTTGTCTATAATTTTATAAGCTAAACAAACAAACAAAATTAATGTAGTTCTATTTATAACTTAGGTAGCTGGCCCAATTTACGTGCACCTCGATTAAATTTGTACATTTAGACTATCAGCGATGAACCAGGACAAAGAAGGCAGAGTACGATACCTACACTGACAATTTCTCATATTTTTCAAATTTATTTAATTATGTTTGAACTAATGTAATAGTGTTCAACTATGAATTTTCTGAATTGATAGCTGTTCATAGTGTATTGGAAAAGTGTTCAATACAACCTGAACTGAAATTACTAGTAATAATACTCAAAACTCAAATCATGAAGGAAGTATTTATGTGAGCAGGCCGTGAGCCTAAATTGCTAGTTCCAAAGTGAGCTTTTAGAGGAGCTGTCTCGTTTGTAGATTATTAGTGAAGTCTACTATGATTTGGTGTGTGAATTCGTGAGGGTAAGTAAAAAAGCATTGAATAATTCAGTCTAAGGAAAAAAATCAAATTAAATGATTTGGTGTGTGAATTGATGTTAGCAGTTTTGGTTCTACACAACTATGAACAACAATTATATGAAGGGTTAATAGGTGTAAATGTTAATTTTTTTCAACATTAACACGAGATAAACAGATTTTACATACTTCATGATTTTAATGGAATAATTTGCTGAAATGGTTCAAAAATAAGTTTTGAATTGTTTTACGTAAATATCGGGATATCTCACTTCGCTCATATCACCATTTTATATTAAATGCAAAATAAATCCCACCACAGTACTTATGTGCCGTATCAGTCATTCATTTTGTGATCGTCAATGTATTTAACATTCATGTAATATATTTAATTGTTTAGACATTGATAGTTATTATTTAACCAAGCATATATACACAAAGAAAAATGGACAATTAAATTTTTGTGATCGTTAAACCTTTTTTTATTTATTTTATATGTAGGTATGATTCGACCAAGACCAAGCCTTATCAGTACTCGATAAATTAGATTTTACAACATTTTGAATCTTTAAATGAGTCAGCGATTCTGAGAATAATGTGAGTGATCTTCGCGATTTTTAAATAGAAAGTAATTAAACTAATGGGGAAAATCAAAAGTGTCCAATTGGAATGGCAAATGATGCTGACGCAAGTACTAAAGATTACTACTAAGATTAGTTTAAATGTAGCAAATTATGATGCTCCTCTCAAGACTCCATTCCCACAATACGCCTAAAGAACGGACTTGGGGTTCCCGTAATGACCCAAGTCACTACATCTCCGTAGTGATCTCAATGGTTGACCCTCTATAATTTATATTTGGGATCGGAACCATACAATTTGTCGGGAATGTTGAGTAGATCATTCATGTTAAAAATCAAATTAATTGGATATTGGTATCCATATTTTTGGATACCATTTATATGGATGGTCAATATCATTTGGAGAATACACTTTAAGACAAATTTATCTCAATTATGTGTCTACAAATCTCCGATGATCATAATTTTTTGCATCCATAATGTACTCAATATTTCTCAAAACATGAACGGTTTTTATCCCAAATGAAAATTTTATAGGCCCACAATTGAGGTCACTACGGGAATGTAGTGACTTAGGTCAGTACAGGAACCCCAAGTCCAAAAAGAACCCCCACTTTTGCACTTTATGGGCACCACAAGGCTCGTGCCATCAATTTGAACTGTTTACCTTATAAAATTCGACCAAACAAATTGATATGCATAAAAAAAAGTCAATTTGATCAGATATCTTTCATGTCTTGTTTTTATCAAATGGACAGTAAATATAAATTTAAAATTGGTTGTCCAACTTGTAACTCAAGACACGAATAATTACTGTGTACAGATTTATAAGGTTAACGGTTCAGATCACTGTCGTGGACCTTGTGGAGCTCACAAGTGGGGTCTTGAGGGGTATGGGGGGATGAGAGTCTAGAGGGGATGAAGTTGTCCCTAATTCTGGCACTAAATTCTTAATGCGGGGATCGAGTAAATGATATGTATTCATTAATTAACAACATAATATCGTTCTTATAGACTAAAAATACTACTACTCTCCTTATCCCTTTTTATAGTCGATTATTTCATTTTGGATTGTTTCTTAATAACTGTTCGCTTTGAAAAATTAATGACTAAAAATTTGTACAACATTTATTTTGCCCTTTTTTGAAAGGCAAAATCTATGGACAACCCTATGGGTGGTCTAAGGTGTATTACACGCTCGGAGAATACCCTATGCGCTTTCATTTTGGCAGTACCTTTGTGTACTTCTATGCATTGTCATTATGCATTGATTAGATACAATTAGAGGTATCGAATGGGCCGTGCCGTGCCGGCCAAGCCCATTTATTTCCGTGCCTAGTGTGCCTCGTGTCGTGCCGTGCCGGGCCCATTTAATAACCGTGCCGTGCTTTTTTGAAATATCCTCGGCCCAGTCACGGCCCACGACCCACTACAATCCGTGCCTTGCCGTGCTCGTGCCCGTGCACAATCAAGCCTTGTGAAGCTAAAAAATACTTTTAAGAAAATTGTCATTACGTTTTAAAAATTGATAATTGCAACAAAAAATTAACACATTTAATTCAAAAATACCAAACATTTTATTGATAATGGAACTTTGTAATACAATAAATGTGATTAAAGAAGAAATGCATCACTATATTTCCGAATTACCGAAATAAAAAAAAAAATGCATCACTATAATTTGAATAAATCATAAGTAGGTTGACACCTACTCAAACATCAATCATAGGAAATTTTGACTCATTACAATTTACTCATTCGAGTCACTATCTATATCTAAGTTTGAAAAATATTCTGTAATATCGTCCACTTTTGAGTTTTGAAGTCCAAGACGCGCATCTTCCCAATCCTTCAGGCATATGAGGCAATCCAAAATTTCTGGAGTTAGTATGCTTCTCCTCTCGTCCAACACTCGATTACTTGCACTAAAAGCAAACTCCGATGCAACTGAAGACACTGGAGGTGTTAGTAGATCACGTGCCATAATAGAAAGTATAGGAAATGTCCTTTCATGTGTCCTCCACCAATTTAAGATGTCAAAATTTTGCATGTCATCCTCGGTAAGATAATCTGTTTCTAAATACTTGAAAAGTTCAGTGCGTGAGGAACTTGTTGATTTTCCTTTTTTCTGGAGAAGAGACCAAGATGGGTCATTTGTCAATGAAGAACAGTCAATGAAGAACAGTAGGAGCAACACTTGTATTCGTAGAGTATTTAGATTCATACGAGGCATATAAACTAGTCAACAATGCTAAAAAAATAAAAGTAGAAAACTTGGTTTGATGCTGTCGGCGACAATTGGAAATGGGAAAGGAAATTGCGGAGCGCAGTTGATACCAGATTACATCCTACGGAGCGCATGCCAAATCAATAAATTACACTAGCTATACCGTTTTATTCCCGGTATTAAAATAAGAAATTTGACTGTTCCGTACTCCAATCGGACTCCGTTTTGAACATCAGTCGAGAGCATTGTGGACCTAGTGGAACACATTTTTCGAAGTATAGCAATTATTTTTTTGGCCCATGTTATGCTGTACATATTCCAATATACAAATGCCATAAAATAAATGAAATGATGGGCATGTGTGGATATAAAAATTGGAGATGGAAATGGAATCATGGGCATGTCAGGAGTTTCGTGCCGTGCTTCGTGCCGTGTCATATCGTGACCGTGCCTGTGCCCGTGCCGTGCTCCGTGCTTCACCGTGCCCGTGCCATGGGCTAAAAAATGATGGCCCAGCCCGGCCCACCTTAGTGTTCGTGTCATGCCGTGTCAGGCCCATACCGTGCCGTGGCGTGTCGTGCCAATGATAAACGTGTCGTGCCCGTGCCGTGCTCGTGCCGGCCCGGCCCATTCGACACCTCTAGATAGAATGCTTTCAGCAGCAAATGACCAAATTATCCTCAGCTATTTACTTCTCCCCAAGCTGGAGACCAATAATCAACAATTTCTCCTCTGTATTTTTTATTTTTGGTACGTCAGAAAATTTCCAACCCTAATTTATAGACCCATCAACAATTTCTCTCCTAAAAAATTGATTCCATTTCACCCCTACAAGAAAAAGAAAAACACCAAGATTATTTTTTTGACTGTCACTTTTCATTTGTCACTGTTTTCTAAATTACTTTTCTTAATAAAAAAAGAATCTTGCTAACGTGTGCCTAATGGACACACAATAAACACATAAACAAATAAAAATAACACATACTCTAATGCACATTTTACATTTTTCAATACTTTTCACATATTCTAATATACTTTTTCACATATTTCAATACACTTTTTCAATTGGGCACACGTTAGCATTTTCCATAAAAAAAAAAAACCAAACCTAGATTATTTTTTTGGCAATCACTTTTCACTTTTTTTTTCACTGTTTTCTAGATTATTGTTCTTAATCATTATTAAATTCGAATTAAATACTATAAATTAATCGTTCTTTTTGAAAAATAAAATCTAAAAAGTAAAAAATCATGATAAAAAATCCCACGCGGTCCAAGTTTGATACTTTTTTTTTTTTATAACCAAGTGTCCGGTTAGCTCGTGCACCTCAACTAATTGTGGGAGACCAATCTCATTGTCCTCTAGTGGGGCCGAGGGCCCATTTAAAGCCAGAACAAAACTTTTTATGGACTGACTCCAAATGAGTTGATAGCACCTAGCTATGAAAATTATTTGATGATCTTGGGACATCGCTATGTCGTAGCCAACACTCTTAAAAACTAAAAAAGTTTGGATCAGTCACTAACGCAGATCGAATTGAATTGATATTTTTGCAAGGTCATTCAAGAAATTATTTTAAAATTATTAAAGGAGTTGAATTATTTGTGTAAGACCCATGTGAGCCCTGCATGCCGTTCGGTGGGTTGTTTCACTTGTACTCCTTTTATCCTATTTTAATTGTTTACTACAAATATCCGTGCTATGTTTATATTAATATAGTGTTTTTAAAGTTTTCGAAAATTTTATCTTATAGAATTAATTAAGATCAATCAAATAAGGTTCATATTGCATATAAAATACATTATAGATTGAAAACTATAAAAGTTTTAAAAAGGCACATATAACCGTAGTGAACAATTAAATTGAGACAGAGAGAATAATAGACTTTGTGAAATACTCCCTCCGTCCCATTTTAATAGTCCAGTTCGGTATCCAATGCAATCTTTAAATTGTTAATATATTTCGAATCACAATATTTTCAACGATTTTAAAATTTTTGTATAATAGAACTAATTGAGATCTATTATATGAGATATATATTGCACATAAAATTTATTATAAATTGAAAGACATTAACAATATAAATATTGCATTGGAGATGGAACTGAACTATCAAAATGGGACCGAGGAAGTAAATTCATAAGCAGAAGATGGTGAAGGTAAAATCGTCCTTCATCAAAAAGTAAAGGACTTCTGGATCATATTAAAAAAAAAAAAAAAGGGGCAGCATCTGACCATTTAGGAGGAGCATCAAATGTAGAGTAGGGTAAACTCTGTACTTTTCCATTTCGCTGAAACTTCATCTGGAGGGGAAAAAGTAACTAAGTATATTGCAGTCACCCAATGGGTGGTATATAGCCGGACCATGAATAAAAAATTAGTCTGTAAAAGTTGATGTAAAATGTGTAAAGTGAAGTAAAAATTAATGTGAAAAATGTAATGATGATGTTTCTCTATTATGTTGAATTTACGAAACAAAACACTTGAAAAGAGAACGAAGGGAGTAGAATTTTGTGGTACTACTACTTTTTTTCATACAATATTTTTTATAAACAAAATTTTAAATATTAGCTATAAAAATAGGAGAAATGCTAAGGCAAGTTGGAGGTGTGCAGGGTCGGCCCCCACATGCACCCGGACTACCCTCGCCGGCGGCGCAGGTGCTGCGCGTATCACTTGGACTCTTGGGGAGCGCGTGGTGGCACCGGCAGTCTTTTGGAAGCACCACAACAAGCGCTTGTCCCTTTCCTTGAAGTTAAAGAAAGAGTTTTTGAACTGGTATTCTTTTTACCTGATCAAGATTTTGGAAGTGATAAAAAAAAAAGATTAAAGATTTGAAGTAAAGAGTTGGCCGGCTTTAAAAATAGGGTATTATTAATGGGTGCATCATTATACTCGTTTAGATTATAAAAAAGTATACATGTTAGATTTTACTTGTACTAGGTTCAAGGTCTCGTGCCTAGCACGAGTTTTATGCCCGTGTATTTAATTCAGATTTTAGGGACTCAAATGCGTAACCAACAAAACTCTAGGGACTTAAATGCGTAAAGCAACAACCTCCAGAGACTCAAATGCGTAATTTAGCCATACATAGCCAAAAGACCAAAATGACATAGCATTGTGGCAGAATTACAAGAAAACCAACAAGGCAACTTCCAATCGGAGGGCAAAATTGGCAAAATATGGTATTTGACCAAACACCAATTTTTTTTGGCCTCTCTTTTATAAGCCTCCGGAGGAGGTGCGGAGGAGGATATAAAGTACATTAACACTTTAAAATACACTGCAGCCCAAAGTAGACTTTTTTTTTTGTACTTTTAACGGGTTGCACTCCTTAACATTTTCCTTAAAAATAATCCAATTAACCGTCTCTTTCTTCTTCTTCTTTCTTGTCTTGACGCACCTCTCTCTTTCCCTCCCTTCCACGCATACATACATTTATGGGAAAAGGTGTCCATGTGAGGTAGGCAGTGATATTTGAGTCCCACTTTTAACACTTAATCAATACTCTAAAGTGCCTTAACAATATTAAATGGATCATTTTTTTATACATTACCTAACAACCCTTTAATACATAATTTTTGGGCCCACTTTTTACACTTTTTGTCGTACAACTGAGTTTTAGAGGGCCTCAAATGTGATGCTCTGACCCTGTTTACTTTCATTTAGCGTTACAAACAAGATTTGTCTTCCTTTCCAATATGATCTTCTCTGAATTCATTCATTTCACAAACCCCTTCCTACAGTTTAGCTTCATCTACACAGTCTCGAGATCTTAATTTCCAATTTCAGGGGATCAATCAACAAGCCAATATTTGGTATGCTATCTATGGAAAAACTCAGTTCTCTTGGTGTATTATTAGTTAAAACTAGAATTGCTTTCTCTAGTTTAATTATAAATCTCTATCAGGGGTTTATTTCCTCAGTTTAATATGGGTTAATTGAATTTGCGGCTTCATTGAGCTTCGCTTACTAGTTTTTTTTTTTTTGTAAATTGCCTTGTAGTCATTCATTGATAGTTAGGCTGATTCTTCCATATATAGGTTTTGGAATCGATTCATATCATTGTTGAAACATGTCAAAGCATTTTTTTTTTTTGCTCGGCACCATGGGCAGAGTAGAGGGCACCCGCAGCAGCCCTCCTCTGGCTTGGATTATAGGGACTTTGGAGTCGCGGAGGATACCGGAAGAGACCAAAAAGGCATGGCAACTACCGTCCCACCCAAGGCAAGCAGCCAGTAGGTAGGAATTGGAGGTCAGGGTCTTGGGGAGTCGATAGCACGACTCAAACCTTTGACCTCTCCGGGCCCTAACCCTGTGGGAGTAACCCACTGCCTACCATGCTACGATCTTGAGTGGTATTTCTACGAATTTGCTGCTATCATGAAAGGGTATATATTTTGTATACTTGTTTTTATGGCACAATACAGCAGTTCAGAATCAACCCAGGAATGTGGTACATGTGGTAATAGCCCAATTATGTTTTCCCAAAGCGTTTGAGTTTTATTCAAAATCCTTGTTCCTTCTTAGTTCAACAGGCTTAGTACATTTTAAATATTTTTCTTCTAAAGATGTTTCACGTTATGTTCCATGACAACGGTTTCTTGGGCTGCCATACCTACTACCGTAGATACACAACATGACATGTTTACAACACACACAAGACGTACAGAAGATGAAAGACACAAAACACAGATGTTACATGCATGTTGCACCCATAATTTATGTTCTATATGCAAACATGATTATGTTTGATATATTTTGGTTCTCATGTATTTAAGTACTTAACCAACATAACAGTAGTTAACGTCAAATAGACATTATTTTCCGCAATTTAAATGCCAATACATCATTCAGAAAGTAAAAACTTTCCATCAGAAGTCATGTAATAACCCATATGTTGGTTTTGGGTAGCAGTTGTTCTATCAATCCGAATATAGATGGCAGGTGTGATCTAGGTAGATAATGCATCACATGAATAGTATAGGTTTACATGGTTCATATTCGATGAGAGTATATGGAACTTCAAAATTTCAAAGGAAAGGAAAAGAAAGAAGCAATTTTGTGAAAATCGTCAAGTGACCAAATTTTACGTGTTTTCAGACAAGGAATCTTGAAAACAAATTCTGGAAACTGCCACCCATTGGCCCTCATATTTTTCCGTATACAGATCTTCTAGTACTTCAGTATATCGTCATGGCTGGTTACATGTCGCCTTAGTTATGTTTACAATGCCACTTATGAGGTACTGATAATTTTCTTGCTGTATATCATCAAGTCGTTGGTCTCTCTTAACTCTTCATACCTTGTTATCAACAGCCTTTAAATGGATGGATCTGGTGTTAGGCGGAGGGCATCATCTTCAAACATTTTATCAAATTATAAGCTCGGGAGGACTCTTGGTATTGGGACATTTAGTAAAGTTAAACTTGCAACTCATATCCCGACAGAGATTAAAGTTGCTATTAAGATCCTAAAGCGTCAATCAATTAATGATTCTGATGCTGAAAAAGGTGCGTCATACATTTGGTTTCTGTTGTAGTGTTTGAAAATTAAAGGGCTCAAACTCTTTTATAAGTCAGAAAAAGGAATGGTAATATTAATACCTAATGATACACATCTATGAAAGAGCTGATACGAACTTCAAGATTCAGAAATTGTATTGGAATACACTTTAAATTTGACTTTGTCGTAATCCTGAAAATGTTATGACGAGACTATCTGAGGGATTTTGGGAAAAGTAACAAGTATTCACTGATGATTATTCGTATCATGGATATCTTTTGTTTAAATGAAATTTCAGTATGTTCCTGTGCTATACAGTCGCCATTTGTGGGGGATTTTTCGGCTGAATATTCCTTCTAAATGACAGATGAGCTTTCGATGCCTAATTTAAACATCATTCAACGCACACTCTAGTAACTTACTACTTAATAGTAATGCTACTGAGAAGATTAATTCCCAAACTCACTAACCTCACCAACAAACTGCAACAACTCAGCTTACGATTCCATTCTTTTGGGCAAATAAACAAGAACTAGCATTCCTCAACTTGCACAATAAATAAGTTGATAAATTATAGAGGACGAGCTGCATCATCATGTCCAACTCATGTATCCCACTCATGACAGCCAAAATGCAATTCCCTTGTTTCACAAATGACACCAGCATTTAGATGCTTAAAGTGCTTTACTTTGGTGTACAAAGTCTAGCGGAACTCTGCTCATGTCGTGCTTAGCATCTGATTTCTTACTCAATGAGTCTCACTCCAAGAGAAAAGAGGATGGTTGTGGCTGTTGACAGCCAATGGAAGCTTTGCAGGCCCACCTTAGGAACATGGATCCTAAGAACGGAAATGGATCCATCTAGGGGACCCAAAGTAGCAGTTTTTGTTGTGTGAGGCTTCAATCCAAGCGAAGGTTAGACGATCCAGTAATTCCCGTCCGGACAGGCCCCAGAGTTGTCTGGACGGCCGAAGCTGCGAGCAGGATTCTGGACTTATGTACTTCCCATCTCTATTTCTGCACTTTCCATCCGGTCAGTCATGACTTTGACGCAAGACAAAACTATGTTAATCCATTTTGTTCGGTTTTAGGGTTTCTATGCTTGTTATTGGTGAGGGAAACCTAGAAAAAAAAAAAAAGACACATTGAGAGGAGATCGGAGAGTTTGTAATCCTAATTGATTATAATGGATTGATTCGTCCCTTCCCCCCGTGGAGTAGGTACATAGCCTGTGTATCGAACCACGTAAATCGATCTCTTGTGTTTTTGTGTCATTGTTTCTTGCTTCCCTTGCTTTCATTCATCTTTATCGGTCGTGTGATAGATCAATTTATTGTGTCTTCCGTGTAATCACACAACAGTTTTGAAGGTTTGTTGAGTTGATAACAACTACCAAGGGGCTTTTAGTGTTTGTTGGCATCAAAGTATCCTCCAGAAGATGCATTATCATTGCATGTATGTTGCACCTATAGGACTATATTTTTGTTCTTATCCTTCTCGTGCTACGTTTACTTCATGAAATCTATACAACCTGCTTTTTTCTTCTCATTATGTTGCGGTCCTAACGAATATTACCTTCTTTGCTCTCTAGAATGTTGATTCTGATGAAGTTATTTTGGCCTTGATGCCGTTAATTGAGAAATTGACCGCTATAATTTTTCATGCTGTGTTGTTGTAGTGAGACGAGAGATCAACAACCTAAGGCTATTTTCCCATCCACATATAGTTCGCATTTATGAGGTCATAGAGACTAGATCAAAAATTTATCTTGTCATGGAGTACATGAATTTTGGTGAACTTTTTGATTATATCACGGAGAATGGTAGACTCCAAGAAGACGAGGCTCGCCACTTCTTTCAACAGGTACATAAGTTGCTAGTCTATTCCATTCTGGCCATTTTTTCTCTTTCTTTTCTCCTCTCTTTTTTTCTCCTTTGCCTTCGTGTTCTGTTTTTGAAGTAGTTTTGTTTTGTTCTTCATCAAATTTACTTTTTGTGGAATGTTCTTTGGACAAGTTACGCAATGCTGATTTTGTGTTGAATCTTGTTGGGTAGACAATGTTCTGTGTCAAACTTCACAGTGGGCCTTTTTAATGTCCTCTCTTATACACAAATTCCTGTTAGTTCCACTTGAATGACCAAAAAAATAAAAAAATGAATGAAATTAACTATATAAAATGGTATCTAATGATAGAGTAGATCATTTCAGGCGTCGAATGTTGCCACCTTCACATGGTGGTCCATCGGGACCTGAAGCCAGAAAACCTACTTATGGATTCAAAACGCAATATCAAAATTGCTGACTTTGGTCTCAGCAATATCATGACTGATGGTCATTTTCTCAAAACGAACTGCGGAAGCCCAAATTATGCGGCTCCTGAGGTATTCATTTGGTTTTGAAATAGGTCGATTTATCATGGTAACCTTATGCTCCTATTTCTTTCATATCCCAGACAAGGGAAAGGAGAAACTCTTGCTCCAATGTAAATCAAATTACCTTTTTGTGTAGGTTATATCTAAAAAATTATATGCTGGTCCTGAGGTTGATGTTTGGAGCTGCGGCGTCATCTTGTATGCTCTTTTGTGTGGAACGCTTCCATTCGATGATGATAATCTTCCGGGTTTATATGCAAAGATAAATGTAGTTGTTTTTTTCTTCTTCTGTGAAATCAATAAATGTAGGTTAAGTTGGTTGGAGTTTTTGAGTCTTCAATTGAGTTATTTTCTGACTTTAATATCTTGCTGTTATCAGAATGGAGTATACACCTTCCCAAATTATTTGTCTCTTGCTGCACGGGATTTGATTTTGCGGATACTTAATGTCGACCCAATAAGCCGTTTATCAATCCCTGAAATATGTCGGCATCCTTGGTTTCAACTACATCTTCCTCGATATCTGCTTACACCGATGGTCACTGCGTTGTACAACACCAAAAAGGTAAGCATTGTTCCTTGTACCCATACAGTGGTTTTTTGGATGTTTCGTTTAGAGTTTACGGCAATGGAGAGAAAATGACTTATGCATAAAACCCGCGTAAGCCGTTTTACTCCTTCCAATGTCCAACCACCTTTCCCTCGCTCATGTTAATTCTCTTTCACTAGGGTTCTATACATCAATCTTCTCTCTGACCTGAAGCCGATTTCTGAACATATCGTTCTCCCCCCTTTCCTTCTTTCTCTGCTTTCTGCTTTCTGTCTCTGTTTCTCTTTGTTATATATACAAATTTGTTACCGTCAATTGAACCTAAATGTATGTCATCTTTTTTGTTTCAGTAGAATAGATAAGTATCTTGGAATTCAAATGCAAATATAAGAACCAATGGAATACCCAAAGGCATATATCATACCAAGCTGAGTGGCGCCCATCCTTGGAAGAAAATAATCATAAAATAGACCAACAAGCCATTACACGTAAATAGATACTCCCTCCGCCCCAAAATGATAGTACCCTATGAAGAAATGTGCAAATTTTGGATCAAAAAATAAATTACTTCCATGCATGATTATTTTTTAAGGAAAAAATTCCCAAAATTATGGATAGAAGTACTTTATTTTTTATCTGAAAATTGCACGTCTTTTTGTAGGGGACTATCATTTTTGGATGGAGGGAGTAATAACTCAAGGTCTTATACACTACATAGGGCGTAAATTTACTTGTGTGAAATGTACTATTACTAATTTTGTCATGAAGCCAAGCACCTAGAAACTGTGGATGAAGTATATCTTGTCGGATAACTTGGTATGCTTTGTTGGTTCCATTTTCTAACAGCTTAAACTTTTGGTGACAACTAGTGATATGTCATAACATCATTTTATAGGAGGTATAAGGTTCACCACTCTCCATCTATATTTGTTCACCATTGGTATTCAGCTTATATCCAGTCGGGAGGTTTTTTTTTGTTGGTAAATCATGCGAGTGAGGTTATTCTAACTTGCTATATATTTTTTGTCCCACTTCTAATAACTAAGCTTTTTGGGTAACCGGTGATCTAAAAGAATCTATCACTAAGGCGTAGAGAATCTTGCCAATAATTCCCTAAGTCCAGCTCCTACATTATGAATAAAGTTTACATCTAATTCAAAATCTGAAGCTATCAGATGCAGGGATCTCACCTCTGTTTTAAGTTATAGTCCACTACAAACACATTTAATGTGGGATCCTTGACCTGCTCTTTTGTTTGATAAGGAGATCTTAACTTTTTATTGAAACCAAATTTGTGAAGGAGCTAGATATCCATTTTAATAGAAAAGCAGTTGAGGTGCTATGAACATCTGACAAATGTTCCTTGAAATGCACTATGTCCCTTGCTCTTTACATAGGATTGAAGAAGGAATTTTTCTTTTGGAATTTGACAATGGTTCAATTGATCTACCCCTTATTATATCACTTAGTAAGATAGGACGGGGAAGGATCACAATCTAATAACATAAAAATTTATCCACCAACAATTCTAAATCCTTCTTTCTGTTCAAATTTTGTATTAACTGTTTCTCGAGTATGGCTCTTTGCCATGAACTATAATAGATGTGATGGAAACGGTTGTTTCCGATGGACATGATTATTAACAGTGCCATAAACTTTTCCCTCATTTGTTGTTGCTATTTCAGTGGCTTCCCAAACAGTTTATCGAGGCTCTCTTAACATGCTGATGTGTTTGTACTACACTTTTTCCCCTTCCGTTATAGACATATCTTTTTCTGACGTCTATTCTGATAACATAGTTGTCCTATGGTTTAGATGGTTCATGATGTATATCTCTTGGTAACTCTTAGATGAAATAATCCCATCTCCTGGGTATGAAATTTATGGGGATATTCTCACACATTCCTTTTTTGTCTTCTATCCTAGTAGATAATTGTCATTTAGTAATTGATTTTTTTTTTGAACGGCATTGTCATTTAATTGATTGAGCAGACTATTTGTTAACACTCCCTTCGTTCCATTTTGATTGTCCCATGTTCTATTTTGGGACGTCCACAAATACGTGTCCACTTTCCAAAATCATCCGCAAAACTTGGGTAAAATCCCATTATTACCCTTAAAAAGTGATGTAATCATTATGTTCACCTAAAAAGGGAAGGACACAAATTGGAAAGTTTTTTTTGATGTTATGCTCCCTCAAAAAGTTGGAATCCCCAAATGGGACTATCAAATTGGGACAGAGGGAGTAACTGGCAGTGGAGTGGAGTATCTGTGGATTACTGTTAGTTATACTAATACCTTTAAACTACTGTGTATTGGTAGATTGATGGGGACCTTATCCTTGAAGTGGCTAAGATGGGCTTTGAAGTCCAAAAAGTGATGGAATCTCTTCAAAATGGATTGCAAAATGAGGTGCCTAAGCTGTCTCGCCTTGACTCCAAGTTTTCTTTCGGCTGTGGGACTCACATTTTTGTTTAATTTTAGGCAACAATGGCGTATTATTTGCTATCAGACAGCCGTTCCACTGTTCACCAGAATTACCTCAAGAATGACCTTGGAGACTCGTTGGTACATTTCTGTACCTTCATATATGGAATCTCACTTTCGTGTTTACAATTCACCAGGTTATGCATTTTTGCATGCACCTATTGATACAATCGCGACTTGATTTTGAATGGTCCTTTACATGCACATTCCTTTTCTTACTGCTGTTTGATTAAGTTCTATACTAATTGGTTGCGAAGCCTTATTACCAACTTTCGCTTGTGACTTGGGAAGCTATGGCCCTTGAAATGGCCATTTTTGGGGATAGAGTCTCAAAATCGCTTTATTTCTTTAACCTTACCAAGATATCATGCCAAAAGATTCTGGAGCCTTCAATTTTTCCATTATACGTAGGAGTGGTTCTTGTGCTAAGCACTTGAGAATCATTCTTGCACATCATAAGTACTGTCAAGCACCAAATTCGAAATCATCTAACAATGACTGGAGAGGCCCACAAGCATCATCTACTAGTTTGGAGGTGTAGACACCCCGATTTTGGACCCGGGATGCGCTCCAGCATTCCCGATGATGAAACGGACCAATGATGCTTACCTTGAGGCTCGAGACGAGGCTTGGACTTGACAAATTCCCCAAACATTAAATTAAACCAACCAAATTCACCTAACCAACCTCAAAACATCAAAACCAAACCAGACAAAAGTCACAAAACCATGAACCTGCATCAAACACCCCCTTGAGCGCTCAAGACCCCCTTGAGCGCTCAACCCCTGCACCAGTAAGCTTTTTGCAGAGTATCTAATGATGAGATTTTATTGCATGGGGAGCGTCTGTCTCCCCAAAGCCGACTATAAAGCTTCATATGCACGTATAATCCCTCCTACTTGACCCCTAAATCATCCCTATACCACCCTAAGCCCATTTTGAAATCAAAATTTCTCTCATTTCCCTCCCCTTACCCTTTCTATATATACATGCTCATCTCTACATATTGGAGACTACTGGCTCTCTCACTATATTACCAGCATATACTCTCTCACCCACCCCACCAACTGAGTCCTAACTCACCAGTTTCATCCACATCTCACTCTCACATCCAAACCCATCACCATCAAGCCTAAAATCCTCTTTTCAAGCACTAATACACCATCATCCTTCAAGATATATATCTAACCAGCCCAAAATCCCTTCTAATACGCCTAATACCCACTGTTTACAACCCATAAATCAAACCATTTGTCCCAACCCATCACAAACCTCAAGCTCAAGTCTTGATCAAAGCCAAAAAGGTAGGAAGGAAAGTGAAAAGTATCATTTTGGTTCTTCTGACCAGTAGGTTCACACAAGTTCTTTATACTTGTTGTGAGCCTACAAGGTCATAAAGATCAGAAAAATTATTTTCAAAATTCCACAGTTTGGTTGGGCTTGAGCGCTCAACATGGCCCTGAGCGCTCAAGACCACTCTCTGATAGTCTTGTGAGTTCAAGCTCTTTGATCATTTATGATACTATTTCATCATTGTGCAAAGCTTTTGATGATGTTTTTCCTCACTTAAAACTCGTGTACCTTTCTTTGAGATTATCAACATGATCATCAAAAGGGTTTCTGAAGTGATGTTCATTTTCCAAAGAGTAGAATGATTTTCTTTTAAAAGGGAAAAAGGGATAGAGATGTTTCAAACCAACATGAAATGATCAGAAGTCATTAAACTCACAAGGATATTAACGAAGTGTAATGAAACTGTCAAAACTCACCAGCCAGGGAATGGCTTGAGCGCTCAACACCCCCCTGAGCGCTCAAGCTACTTTTTGTGCAGTTTTCTGATTTTGTTTGCTCTGATCTTTGATAATCAGTGTAACTCATTCGAGGGTGTGTGCATGTTTGCATAAGTATCATATCAGTCTGTCTCATTACTCTCAACCATCATCCCTTGTGTTTCAACGAAAAGTTTCTCAAGTTCATCCTATATTTGTGTTTTAAGTTTCCAGTTGTCATTTACCAATGTTTAACCTCAAATAAGTATCAAAATCAGTTTTCATAAATCATGAGAGAGGTCTTAGACATGCTTTCCACTAACTGGAATCAAAAGCTGACTGCAGAGTTGAGAGTGGTTGAGCGCTCAAGCCCCCTTTAGTGCTCAAGCTCAGTGCAGAGGGCTGACTGATTTTCAGTATCTGTTTAGTTCATTAGGCTATTTGTGTTGCATTGTTTCTACCTTTTGATCAGGTTTATTGTGATAAATTATTGGTGCATTTATCGGTCCATATTTGCACACCATCGTCATCATCATCATGTAAATACATAACACAAGCATCCACCGTAGTTCTTGTATTTGTATGCATCTTATGTTTGTTTCCCATCCCCGTATCCTGTTTGTTTGTATAAAGTTAGATTTTTAGGCGTTTTCTAAATGCCACAAATCATTGAGTAGAGACCGGTTCACGAACCGGGCGAGAGGGGTGCCTTAAAAACATTCCTCTCTGGCAGCCAAACCCCCAAACCCGAAAAATCATGGTTTTCGTTCGACCAGTAAAACCTTTTCCAAAATATGGGCAAAAGAGTCATTTCTAACCAGTTTCTCGAGTTCGGTCCTTAAACCCGGGTGGCGACTCCAAAACCGTTTTCACAATCGTGGGCGTTTCCCGTGGGGTGTCCACAGGAGGCTTTAATAAACCAATGTGGCACAAGCTTTAACAAACAGGTAAGGATATACCAATATGATCAATTAGGTAACAATAGTCAGCCATAGTGTTGCAAGAGTTCGTAACAAGCGACTGTAACCTTTATCCTTTCTGATTCTTGCACTACAAGAAAAATGGTAATCTGTGAGGAAATCCTGGTGAGGAAAATAAATTTCATATTTCCTCGCCTAAACCCTCCTCTGTTAGCGACGAAATAATTATTTTCCTCGCCCATTTAGTATTTTTAGCGAGAAATTAAAATTTCCTCACCTTAAATTTGTTGTCCCTCTAAATTAGCGAGGAAA
>JAXBDA010006452.1:0-20725 GCA_036023075.1 Gaultheria prostrata
TAGATGAATGTGTTAGGCTAGGGAGTAGAAGAAAAGATTGTGAATTCTCTTTTCAAAAGTGTAGAATCACTTCCAAGTGATTCGTTAATTTTTACTGTTGTGAACTCAGGTCATGGAGAGGGGAGGAAAGAGATGGGCGGTGGACGGTGGTGGTGGGGAGGAACAGAGAAGGGGGGAGGCAATGGAGTGGGGTTTTTTTCATTTCTGAATTTAATTTTTTTAATAGGAATTAACCCATTTGTTCCACCTCAGCTAGTTAACGGAACTGTTTGTCCAGCTCACCAGAAGCTGTTACTAATTTGACGGATCCAGACGTTGGGAGTGTAATTGACTAACGGAGTGAAAGTTCGGGTGTGAAATTGAAGTTTAGTGAAGTTCAGGGGTGTTTGAGACACTGAGTGTAAAGTTTGGGGTTTTTTTTTGAAATTTTCCCTAAAACAAAAGGATTCATATACTTTTAGTACATTAGGCAAGAAAATTTCGATGTGCAATCAACTTATATATTGAAAAGCAAAAGGTCCATATCAGACCTCACTTTGATTTATGTGGTTATCTTAGGATTCATTTTAAGAGCCATATATGTTTAGAGAGTATTATTGTGGAGTAAAGTTTTTTGTGATATAGAAATTCACTAGATGGTTTCTAAAAATAAAAATATCTAGTAAATGTGCTTAGATGAATGAGCTACGTCCATGCATATCCTTAGTAACTTCAAATTTCTGTGCCTAGGCCCACGTACAATATTGATTTTTTCATTTTATAAGCTCGAGTATTATATTTGAAATTCCTATTTTCCAATTCAAACGATTGCCAGTAGATAATAGGAATTAAACGAATAATTACAAACACAAGATATACGTGAAAACCCCGAAAAGGTAAAAACCACGGGAAGGAATCAAAACACTAAAATTAACTTTGTGGGATTAAAATCGACCTATACTTATAATTGAAAATCCTCTAAATTGACCCAAGAACAGATTGTCGAATCCACGTTCATCGCACCAAGTGTTTGATTGCCGATGCCTTGAATCGCTCAAACCTTCCAAGAATCTTTCAGAAATCCACTGAAAATTGAATCATAAGAATGATGTAGGTCGTAGATAAGTTCTTAGAGTTGATAGTGTAAGTCAATCCTTCATGGCGTGTGAACTCCACGACCCAAACAAACCAAAAACCAAAGAGCCACTCTCTCTCCTTTTTTTTTTTTTAACATGAAAAGAAGGCTGCAAAAGATGTAGAGATGAAAACCCTAGCTGCTGCCCATTTATAAGAATTTATGCCGCCTGCTCGAGCACTTTGCCAACACTTCGCCAACAATCCCTTCGCTAGACATGTGAAAAGAATGTGCTTGAGCACTTTGCTTGGACTGAAGTATTTTGCTCAAAAATCTCCATAATGTTGAATTTCACCGAATCGTAAAAACACTAGTACAAATACAACGTGATTTCTTCCACGATCCTAAAAAAACACATCTAAACATAATTGAAATAAAAAGTAATCCTCGATATTGTGTCATGGAATTGCCAAGTGAAAAGGAACTCGGCCTAAGGAGCTTACAATATTTTTTGCTAAATCTAAAAAGTAGTGAAACAAGTTTAGAAGAGGTGGCTCTAATGTGTTTAGGCTTAATTTCCCAAAAGATTTTATCAAAATGTGATAAAATCAACCCTTGATTTTATCAAATGAGGAAGAGGTTTGATAAAATCTCAACTTTTTTGCATTGAAAAAGTTGAGATCTCTTCCTCATTTGATAAAATCAACCTTGATTTTATCAAATCTTGATTTATCTTTCATAAAATCGTTTGGGTAACTCACCTACATCTTATATGAATTGTTTTATAACTGTAAGCATTGTTTCCCATTTGTTAAAATGAGTTTTCCAATAAAAGTTGAGTCTAAAAACTAAGTTGCTAAAAGTAAATTTTCTCTCACATACTTCTTCTGCTGAAAGGAAGTTACTAAAATCACCTTAGTGCTTTTAACAAATGAGAGTTAGGGGTTTAGCAAACCAGAAACTTACCTTCATTTTTTTACCATTTTAACACCTACGCCGAGATGAATAATTACTCTAAAAATTCAAGAGATACACTAAAACAGAATTTTATTACTCCCTCCGTCCCAATTTGTTGTGCCTGTTTACATTTTGGGACCTCTCCAAAAATTATCTATATTTCATATTCTATAATGTTTTTAATGATTTCGAAAAACATTAACAAAATTAATTGAGATTTATCAAAAAAGATCTATATTGAATATAAAAAAACATTATACATTAAAAGATATAAATAATTTTTTGAGACGTCCAACAAAGAGGGAGTATAGAACAGCAATCCTATCAACTATTAAGAATCAGGGGCGGACAAGGGGGGGGTGCTAGGGGGGTGTTCGGCCCCTGCACTCCCCCAATTTTCTACATATTTTTAGTACACTTTTAGATTTTTTTGTAAAATTACTGAAGAATAATCCCCGCAAATAATGCGAAAATTGCAATCCCCGCCACTGTTAAGAACAATTACTTTAATCAAAACTTACCTTTATTATTTAATACTTAATTTTTTTTTTTTGGATCTGATCCCACCCTTATCAATTATTTTATGTTATTTCCTCAATTCCTCTAAACAAAATCTCAAATCTTTTTCGTGTTTTTCCCTTTATTTTTTCTTTTTTGTTTTTGATATGATCTCACCCTTATCAATCATTTACTTTATTCTAGTCAATAGTGGAGTACTTAATACTATAGTTTGCACATCTACCCCACATTGAATTTCCCAAAATAACCACCAATTCCCCTACCACGCACACAAACATGCGCGCCAAGAATTAACCAATAATACCACTGTAGGAATATTTTCTAACGACTCATAAAAACCCACTCAACACCACCAGTCCTCTGCACCACTTCCATTCCAAAAATCCCCCAAAAAACCCTAACCCTACCTCCTCCATCTCACTCATCTCTCCAATAATCGAATGTCCACTGATCGATCGACTCCGTAATGTCGATCAACGAAGGACAGAAACCAATCCAGGAAGTGTTATCCTTCCCGATTCTTCAATCGGACCGAATCCGGCTCGCTGTCCACGACGCCGGCACTTTCCGAAACGACTGCAACGAGCTCGGTAAACAAGTCGACGGCGTCTCCCAGCTTCTCCGGTCGACTGTTCGGTTCGCCAACTCCACATCCACCCTCTACGAGAACCCGGTCCGCCGCATATTCACAGAGGTCGCCAAAACCCTCCACCGCGCCCTAACCCTAGTCAAGAAATGCAAGCGGCGTCGGAGAATCCTCCTCTGCCTTGGACGCGCCAGCAAGGCTGATTTCCGAAAAACGCAGAGCCTTCTCGACGCTTCGATTGCCGACCTCAGGTGGCTGTTAGGGATACTCGATCGCCATTCTGGTATTGTTCTCTCTCTTCCCCCTATCGCTAGTACAGATCCGATTCTATCTTTCATTTGGTCTTTTATCGCTGCTATGTATTACGGGCAGTTAAGTGATAGGATAGAGTCCACGACCGAGCTTTCTTCGCTCGCGCTTGATAATGATAGGAACAAGAAGATTATAGGAGAGGAAGGTGGGCTGGTTGCGTTGTTGAATTTATTGAAGGAGAGCTCTTCTGCTGATGCTCAAATGGCCGCTGCGAATGCGTTGTTCAACTTGGCTGATGATCAGGATACGGTTAGGTTGATAGGCAAGGAGGTTGGTATTCCCGTTATAGTTCAGGTTTTTGGGAAATCCCCAATGAGGGTTCAGATTCTGGTGGCGAAATTGATTTCTAGGGTGGCCGAACACGACCCTGTTTCGCAAGAGGATTTTGGTAGGGAGAATGTGATTAGGCCGCTTGTGATGTTGCTGTCGTTTGAGACTTTTGTTGATGATGTGGATGAACGGGGTCATTCATTGGGTATTCACTCTATTGTGAAAATGAATAAAGAAATGGAGAATAATTCGGAGAATTCGAAACATGGTCGCGGTTCAAGTTTGTCGAAGGAAACAGAGAGGAATACGGAGAATTCCAAAAATGGACGCCGTTTGAGTTGGTCTTGGTCTTTCTGTTCAGACGGTAGTGGTGGTCGAGGTGGGAATTATAGGAAGGAGAGAGAGAATGAGGATCCTGAAGTGAAGCTCAAGTTGAAGATTGCTTGTGCTGAAGCTTTGTGGATGCTTGCTAGGGGGAGCGTGTTGAATAGCAGGAGGATAACCGAAACCAGAGGGCTGCTTTGTTTGGCTAAGCTTATTGAGAAGAATCAAGGGGAGTTGCAAATGAATTGCTTGATGGCGATTATGGAGATAACAACGGCTGCTGAGTTTAGTGCTGATCTTCGACGTGCAGCCTTTAGGACTAATTCTCCGGCTGCAAAAGCTGTGGTGGACCAACTTCTGAGGGTTATTAAGGAGTTTGACAGTCCATCGCCACAAATTCCGGCTATAAAGTCAATTGGGTCATTGGCTCGTACATTTCCCGCTAGAGAAACCAGAGTTATTGGTCCCCTAGTTGAGCTGCTTGGTCAGACGAACCTAAATGTAGCAACAGAAGCTGCAATTTCTCTTGGGAAGTTTGCTTGTCCGGAGAATTTTCTTCATGTTCAGCATTCTAAGACAATAATTGAGTTCAACGGGGTTCCACCTCTGATGAGACTGTTGAGGGCTGGCGAAGGGCCTCAGTTGCACGCACTGATTCTCCTTTGCTACCTTGCAATGCATGCTGGAAACACTGAGGATTTGGAACAAGCAAGGGTGTTGATTGCTCTTGAGGAGGCAAACCGTATGGAGGTATCTCAAAATCATGAGCTAAGAGAATTGTTACCAAAGGCAATTTATCATCTCAATCTGTATCAAGCTGGTGTCCCTCCTCATAGGCAGCCTTATGTCCCACAAGTACCACTTGAGCATGTTGGAAAGCCTAATGGTGTATATTAGTTATTCCTACACCAGGTTAGTATATACTTGAAAGAAAAAGACCCAAAAAAAAAAAAGAGAGAGGGCAGGGAATACATATATAGTTGTTTGATTTGCAAATTATTGGTTTACCTGAAAAGAAAAATGCACGCAAAAGTGTGATAAATTCTTTAAATGAAGATTACATTGCCTCATCCCATTAGCTGCTCAAATTGTGATGGCTTTGTTGCTTTTTTTTTTTTTCCAAACTCTGTTCTCTTCTTTTGCTGCTTCCTCCCACCCCTTCTTTTAAAAGTAGATTTATCTTCACTTTGGATCTGTTTTGAGGCAGCTGATATACTAATTCCTGGGGCTGCATAGCGTACGGTTTTGGGCAGTTTGGTTCCAGTTTGAAACTGAACCGCTCACCTCTGTTTGTCATTTTCTCTATCCGCAGTTCCACACCCGTCCGCGACTGTTGTCCGGTTCGGTTGGTTCGGTTGCGGTTTATATGTAAGAGAACTGCCCAAACCGTCGAAGCTGAACCAGATCCGATCCGCCAAAATTCATAGTAGGATCCGTATACATCTGTACCATAACTCGGGTGGGTTTGCGGTTTTGACGGTTTGGTTGACCCGCTGGGCAATAATTCCATTCATCCGGTGGTTCTGCTTTCAAAGAACCTAATAGATTTTGCGGAATGCTCTCTAATTTTAGTTTCCTTGATAATAGGAGGTAATGCTCTAATGTTTTCTTTTCCAAAAATAAAATAGAATTGGTGTAACCATTCGTTTCACATCACTACTCTGGTTTTGTAAGCTGTCAAAAGTTCTGCAGAGAATAGTAAATAACAAGATGCCATATTTAGTCTTGATAGTGCTACTGAGGTTGATAACTAATTCGTTATATGATCTTTACATGATCCTATTTTTAGCTACTGCTATTCATTTGATCGATGCCAACTCTGCTTTTCGTTCAACATTGGATCTACACGGGGAGCACCTTATTTATGCGTCGATTTTTTTATAACTCTTGTAAATCTTTGCGTTTGTTTTTAAGGGGCTGTCTTGTGACATTTGACATTGCTTCCTCTTCCTTGCATCATGGCATATCATCTATCTCAAGAAAGATGTAACTTTTGGTATAAATCTCCGTACCTTCCAATTATATTGTCGGGGTTTTTGTAATATTTTAGCAGCTTCTCATAAGTTCCTTACGGATACACTTGAAATGTTAGCAAGTTAACTTAGAGCAACAAATGGTTACTGGTGAGAATCTTGAAGGAGGACGTGAGAGTACCCGTCCTGCAAATATTGTTGCTTCCAAGTTGATACCTCCCAAGGCCTTTCAACTGGTTTCCAAATTGGTCACTGAAGATTTTGTCTCTCTCTTGCTTTTTGATACTCCTTGTGAAGGCCTCCTTTTCTGATCATTTTTCTGGTAAGCTTATTGTTTCAGTATATTGGAACCAAGTTGCGATCCTGTATACCTGCAGGTGTGGATCGTAAGGTTCCTTCTTGTCATCCTTTCTATCACTTGTTTTTTTTTTTTTTCGTCGATAGCTACCTTGTAATGAGAATCAGGCTGAAGTTGTGCCCGGGCTTGAGCTATTAAAACTTTTGTTGGATTGTACTCTCATTGATCAGTCGAAGGAAAAGACGAGTACAGTTTTGGTGTAAATAAATAGTACAATCTATGTGGACGCTCATGCCTCTGCCATTATTTGGTAATTATCTTCGTTAACAATTTGGTTGGACAATACCCATAAATTTTCGTTGTACTGGGAAGAAAATGATGACAACCATATGGGTTTGGAAGTAAATTCAGGTGCAGCTCTTGAGTTTTCTATTTCAAATCAGGCAATGCCATATCCATATATGAGGAAATGTTAAAGTTGACATCGGCATATTGAAGGTTTGTCCTTTTGGATAGCTTGATTGCTGAATTCCCAAGGAGAATGTAAATTTGACAGGTTTGTTACCTGTCAAGGATTTTCCTTCCGATTGTCTCTCCTATTTCCCATGCTTTTCTGTTTTAAGACTTGCGTTCCCTTGGGTTTTGCTATCGCTCTTCTTCTTCTTCTTCTTCTTCTTCTTCTTCTTCTTCTTCTTCTTCTTCTTCTTCTGCTTTCTTTCCCTTTCTCCATTAATCGCGCAACCCAACTACAAGCAAACATGACCTTCAGCAAGCCGATAAAGAGTTTACAGAAGATCTGCAAACCAGTACCTTCAGATTTGTTCTGTGACACCAATCAACTTCACCACATCTACAATGTAACTTGCAGCTGGTGGGGTCTCGAACTAGTGGTTGGTGGGGAGTACATGTTTCCAGGGCCGGCCTTGAGATTATGAAGACCCTAAGTTAGTTTAAAAAATGGGACCTCTTAATTGTTTGTATTTGTAATATGTTTCAAAAGAAAAGAAAGATCGCCTCTTGGTACGATGGTAAGGTTCGTGTAATATCGTTTGCCCTCAGGTTGTGGGATCTAGTCTTACCGACAGCATTTGATTAACAATATTTTGGATATATTTGAAATATGTTGGCGTTAAAGATGAAGATGTGACGGAGAAACACGAGATCTAATGGTTGAAACACCGTGAAACTTACCTCTGGATTGCTTCGCCCGTTTGGGAGCCCTATTTTTGGCCCAAAACTGAAGGCCTAAGACGGTGGTTTGGTGGGCTTATACCCAGGGCCAGTCTTGCTTGTTTCACTCGCCTATATGTTGGTGAGTAGAGTATTATTATTATTTTTCGCTATGTTTGGGACAGAACTTTTTCACTCACCTACATGTTGGTGATGACAGTATTTTCCGTAGTGCTATGATAAGTTAAAACAATGCAATCAAAGCGTGTTTGTGATGGTTGTGAATATAGATTTTAGATTATTACTTTAGATTCTGCTACACATTCTAGATTAGCAATAGATAAATATGTTTACCATAGCTGTGAAACTATTTTAGTTAGAGTAAAAGCTGGTACCGTTTAATCTGTGAAAAGAACAAAAAGTTACCCAAACCCAGCTTTGAAATTTTTCATAATTTCATTCATTTTTAAGCTTTCCAAAATTTGTAGAATCCGAAAATTTGGTTTCTAGAATTTTAAGTAAATTCTCCGAACTGGTTCTAAAAAACTAGAATATCAAAATCTGCAAAAGAAATTTCTTGTACGCACACAGTAGATGCTCGGACTTCATTTGTTGTTTGGAGCACAACCGCGTAAATTTAGGGAGTATCTATTTGAATTTTGCATTTCCCATTATGCTTGTCTGGGAGCTCTATTTCAAAATGTATTTTGCCATAATGCATTCTCAAAATCACACAATAGAGGCACAGTTTGATAATCAGTCCTGGAGTTGATTTTGCATTCTAGGTAAAAAAACCCATCATAATCTATTTTGATAATTACTCTCAAACGCCACCCTGTTGCAAAATTTATTTTATGCACATGACTCAAACACTCTGCGTAGTAATAATGTAAACAAATCTACGAATTCACAATTCAAAATGCAAAATGCAAAAGCTAGTAGGCTCCCAAATAGGCCGTTAGAATGGAGCAGAACCAAAAAATTCTCGCTGTTTTTTTTTTTTTTTGGGTGGAAAGAACCATTAAATTCTCGTGACGCCGTTCATGACCATCTGTTGGTCCAATCAGTTTGGGCTTATGACCCAGAACCCCACTAATTCTCGTGATACTGCCACACTGGTTACTAGCGACTTTTTTTTTGGCCCAATCATATCTTTATGGTAGAATCGAGCATTTTAGAGAACTAAAAAAAAAAAAAAAAAGTACTAAAAAATTTTCAATTTGGAAAAAAAAAAACATACTCTCAACACGATTTGGGCGGCAGTATTTATTTCATACCCGATTGATGGAATTGCAGTTCAAATGAACTGGCTACGCAAAAAAAAAAACAGAGGACAATTGTATTGAAACCCTACAACAACAACAAATGGGAAATGCTAATAACAACCCATTGTGTTTTTAATAATGAAGGAAGATGACAAAAAAAAATTATTTTCGATGTATCTTTAACACTTTCAAGGCATTTTAACCCATCGGAAACTGTGTTTTATTGTCCTCTTCCTTCCTTATTCACAGGGTTGTTAACAACAGAGGAAGATGACCCAACAAAAAAAAAAAAAATTCCAATGCACCTTTAACACTTTTTAAGACAATTTAACATACAAGGAAAGACTAAAATTTGAACCCTTGGTTGGCCAAAGATACACCGTCACTTTCCCCCAAAATTACCACTTCAATTCCCCCGTATAAAATCTGCGAAATGGAGATCGGAAAGATCGAAGGAGTTCCGGAGAAAATCAAGGAGTTACACAATAAGTTCAACACCATCGATCTCCAGCCCCCGCCCCCGCTCCGATCTCAAGCCATCAATCTTCGCCGCCCCATTGTCGAAGGCGGATGATCACCAACTGTGGTAGTGGTGCCGCTCTATCGCCGCCGCCTCCGGGTTACCATCTGGATCCATTCATTATGAGGAGAGAGAGTGGTTTTAGGATATTTTGAAAATGCCCCCATGTATTAAAGTATATTTCATATTTATAGGAAAAGAGTATAGATTCCTTCCGCCGGCAGTGAAAACTATAGTGAAAACTATAGGTTTTTCACCACCATCATATTAGGCCCCACGATGCGTTAATGAGTGACACGAACCGTTCATCTTGTAGGACCCACAGAAAAATATTCTCATTCAGAAAATTAACTTCATCGGACATCAATAGGTGTATCAAAATATTACATTTTGGTTTATAAGACGGATGGTCATAAAAAGTTTAACTTGACAGGATTTCTTTTTTGAACAGATCAGATCGTCCATTTTATTAACTAAAATTCAACTTTTGATAGATCTTTTCATATCCAATCAAGCTAAATTTTATCGGGAATATACTACACTGTGGATCCTACAAGATGGACGGCTCGGATTATAACAATAAATGCATGGTCGGAACCACAATGGGCGGTGGTGGAAAACCCACCGTTTCCACCGCCGGTGGAAATAATTTATTCTCATAGGAGGATTTTAAGAAAATAAGGGTAGAATAGGGCTTTCATGCCATTACAGAATCCAAACATAAGTGGTGAGGATGTCATGGATGGGGACTTAAGTACGGCTCCCGAACAGGATTGGTATTGCATTTTTCTCTTCACTTTATGATTCTTTTGTCTATTCATGTTTAATCAACTTACAATAAGCACAAAAAAGCTTCAAATTGATTGTTTTAGGTAAAATAAAACTACAAAAACCAAATAATTGATTATTCATATTCGTTAACACACGCCATTCATCATCTTTTTTTAGTAAATAAGCTAAATAAGTTACATTATACTGTATGTGCTAGCAAACATAGCCATAATCATGGAACTCGATTTGTATCAGACTGCGTTTATTAAAGATATTTCTATCTCTTTGTCTAAAAAAAAAAAACCTCACGTGAAGTGGTACCCAACGGTAGGCACCTTTTTAATCCCATGCACGGATTGAGTTAATCCTTGCTAATTAAGTGTAATTAACAAACTAACAACTAGCCCTTCCAAATTAAAAAAAACCCCTCACGTGGTCTCCAATAATTGGGGTTTTTTTAATTTTTTTTTTATGGCCGTCTCCAATAATTGTTCAAACCACAAAGGCTGATTTAGTGGCTTATGCAAAGCCAGAGTGACCCACAAAATGCCAAGTGAAAACTCGGCAGTGGACCAATATTTGCTTCTTCAATGGCTCCGATCCCAAAAAAAGACAATTGTTTTATTGTACAAAAGGAATCTTGGATTAGGTAAACTTCTCCCCCTCGCCACTCATTAATTTATTTTTTGTTTTAATGTCCTAGATCATGCCCTCCACTCCCTTAAATAAATACACAGGGGTTCGCTTTAATGAAAAATAGTAAATAAATTAAAATTAGCAATGATAGTTAATCAGATTTGGGAGTATTTCATATGAGGACAATGTGCTAAAAATTGCTAGGCGTTAGTCTAGCGAAAGAGGGGCGCTTAGCGCCTAGGCAGGGACTAAAGCCTAGTCGATGATTAGGCGGTGACTAGTCAGCCATCTAATTTAGGCGTTGGACCTCCACCTAGCATCTAGGTGGGGTTTAGTAGGCCGCCTTTTAAAACACTGTTCTGACCGATTTTAGTTCTTTTTTTTTAGGTTTATTATTTAAATAATCACAATCATGATCTATTTTTAAAAGTTGTCGAGAACAAAAACAATATGGGTGTTCTTTTTCAGACTTCTGAAATGATTTCCCACATTTTTCTCATTCTCTACCTTACAAAGTCATTTAAAAATCACCAACCAATCAATGACAATCTTTTTCTGAACAATTATTTCGAACCATTATTTTGAAAGCTATTTTTCCAAAAAAAAATTCTCACAAACTGTTTTTTTTTTAAATTGTTTTTTTCAAAGTATCTTAATAAAAACTGTTTTTTTTTTAAAAAAACTGTTCTTTTTAAACTTCAAAACCAGCCCTTGCGTCGAGCCATTTTTCTTCATGCTTTCTCGGAGGTCTAGAGAAAGCTGCAATCAATAGGATTTTATAGATTATTTGGATCATTGCGTAGATGATATCAAAGCTTATATCGTTAAAAAAAATCGAGAAAAAAAAGAAGCCAATCGCAAAAGAGTGGGAGTGGGATAAACATTTTAGGGATTATGTTAATGTTACATAAATAGTCCTAACCACAAAGGGCTAATAAAGTGAATTTGTTGTATTCACTTTTGTGACTATATTTTTTTTCCCTAATTCGGGTAATAACTTCGGCTTAAAAACTTTCGTACACATATATTCCTAACTATAAATAAATAAAGTGACCGGCCTTTTTGTCACAGTTTCATTGGTAATCAGTATCGAATGAGGGCTTGTTCCACGAAGCTGACTTTTTGATTTTTTTTAAGTATTTTTAAATGATATATCTAAGGAGACTCATATGTCATGCACGTAAAGCGTGAAAAAGCCAAAGTTATTTGAATAATAAATCTTTATACGTAGATCATCATTTAGAGCCTTTTTCATTAAATTTAAATACTTTATATACACTATGTTTGATGCATAAATTTCAATTTTAAGGTGAAGAAAATACAAAAATATCATCATTTAGGAGCCTTTTGAATCCCTAAACATTAACTATCCTCATATAATAAGTGTGACCTCACATAGGATTCTAATCCACTTCCTTTTATCTCAAAAAGCATCCATCACAGAGAACCTTCCCACTATCATAAGGGCGTCGTAGGTGGGCGAGTTTTATTGAAAGTGGGACACACCAAAAGAATAAAGAGAGAAGCAGCCATGAGTGAGATGTTACAAAGCATAAAAAATGTACTTTGTGGAGATTTGATGATATGGAGATATGAGGAGTTTTTATGATGAGATGTGCCTTTTTTTTTTTTTTTTTTCTTTTAATTTGGTCATATGTCACGTGTGTCTGGGTCATCTTACCCGTATCTCGACTAATTTTCTCCCTTGTCGGTTTAAAGGTAGGTCATCCACGTCTGGACAAGAGAATTCACAATAAATTATTTTCTTGTGCACAAATCTCAAAAACCGGATTCTGATCAATTATGTAGAAAGCAGACCCATAAGCTAATCTGCCTAATCCATGCGACTAAGGGGATGTGTCTTTTAGTCAATCAGATATGCTTTAAAGCATCCGTGCAGCATCTCATGCTTTGAGTAGGAATTCTTACCTTTACCTCTGTTACCCCACCTTTGTCTACTTAGTTTTTGACTTGCATGTGCATGAGATGCAGAAAGACAGAGACGGCCAAGCTAAGTCCGGTTGGTTGATGCGTTTGGTCTCCGCAAAATTGATTAGGGCTCAATTCTTGGTATCAGACTACAAGAAAGAAAGTTATCTCGAATTTCTAAGTCCCAGCGTAGATGGACTTGCCTTTTACAGAACCGAAGAGGAGATTAGTGTGGGGTGTGCATAAGTTGGTCCGGCCCAAACACTCTTGACCGTCGAACCAAAGAGAGAGAGAGAGAGAGAGAGAGAGAGAGAGAGAGGAGGAGGAGGAGGAGGAATGGAATTAGACCAGTACCCTCATGTTTACGTTCAAAAAGGAATCTACTATTTTGTGGTTCTGTGGGATTGTGTATGTATATGAAGTAGTGGGTGTGTTTGTTGCCGTTAAATTTATTGTAGAATGTTGTTATTTACAAGTAAAAGTCAAAAGAGTTGGAATATTGGAAGCCTCTCAAAAAAATACTTTTGTTCAGCTTTAATTCTAAGTTAGTTTTTGCACAGGGCCTAGAAACAGAAATTCTGACGAATGGATTGCATCGTTTTTTCCTAGATAAAATATAAACCGATATACTGCAATATTCAACCCGCAAAAAAAAAAAAAAAAAAGTCTATATTTTAATTTTTAGGATTAGTTTTTGTAACGCATCCTCCAAAATTCTTTTCTAGGTGAGAGAGTGAGCTTTCATCTTACAAATGCTATGAAGAAAAGTTAGACAAAAATTATTCATTAAATGTTTTTAATTTGAACAAGAGTACCTTTTAACCTTTTATTTTATTTTTTTAAATTTGAACATCTATTTTTCACAAAATCAAGTATCATTTAAAAGGTAATCATAATACCTTTAAATATGACCGACGATGATTTACTTTTTTTTTTTTTTTAATGAAAGTCTTAAAGGTGCTAATTTTCAAATGATCATTGAGAGTCGTAGTGTAATTTTTTTTTTATAAGAAAAAAAATGATAGAGGTATGGTATTCGTTCGCAGTTTACATGGTTAGTAAAATTCTTTAATATCGCTTTTGTATTAAGATCCGATATATATTTTCTTACACCGAAATAGTGTGTTTAATTGGTTGGATAAGTAATTAATCTCACTTAAAAAAAATATATATATCTTTTACCTGAAAATTAGTCGGATGGATCTAAGCTCTCTGAAAATACAGACCATGAAAGAAAAATCCAGTAACTTGAGAAGAATAATACTAGAGTTCAAAATAAATTCACAGAACCGAAGCTAAAGTTACATGTCATTTATTTCTAAAACACCATTTACATGAACTCCTAGGCTCCTAGCCACTGAAAATAATGGGAAAAAAAAAGAAAAAGAAAAAAAAAAGGAAATTAAGATCAGAAACTGGAGTCACTGGACACATAATAATCAACACTAGTTAAATTAAAAGAGTCTAAAAATTACTACTAAAATTAGGCCCTCTCGACACGGCGAATGAAGACAGTCTCCAAATCCGGTGGATTGAAAAACTCTCTAACACTACCGTAATGACACATCGGAGAAGATTTCCGCTTCCTCGGGGCTGCCGGGCACGCCATTCTGGTCGGAATCCTAGCTCCCTCTGCCTCCGGAGTAGTCGGAAACTCCCCATCGTCATCGTTTTCCGGTTGTATCTCCGGTTCGGTCAGTTTCGTAAAAATAGGCTTCAATTGGCTCCTCAAAGGAATTCCAGCGACTACCCATTTTTTGGCATCCGATTCTACGACTCCTCCGTCCATCTGAGGCTTCTCTGGTGGGTATAATCCCATGGTGGGATTAAAAGCTATTGCGTTTTAGATTTAAATAGGAGAGGAAAAAAAAACTAAGGATGAGAAAAAAGAATCTGATTCTCGTAAGAAGGTTGAAGGAAAAAGGGTGTAGGAGGAGGGAAAAGCCGAAAGGGTCTTTGGTTCAGGCTGTTTGGGACCTTTTTATTTAACAAGAGATGAGAAAGAAGTAAAAAGAGAGGCTTTAAATGAAGATTTGAGTGTTTAATGTTCTGTAATAGCCAATAAGAGAAAGAGAGACAGGGTACCCGAGGAAACCGTGACCTAAGCGAAAGTAAGATTAAAAGGCTAATACTATGAGAGAGAGAGAGGGGGAGAAATTCTTTGTATGCGGAGTAGACATCACGTGGTGTCCATGCGCGTACATTCGACCGTCTAAAAGTATTTGGATTGCTCAAATTTACCCACTCTCTCTCTCCTCTTTCTCTTTTTAAATTTGAGCCGTCCAAAAATATATTGGATGGCCGAAATATACGCATGTGCACCACGTAGGATGGTGCCGCTCTGCACTGAAAAACTCCTAGAGAGAGAGAGACAGAGAGGGGTGAAGGTGCCCGTGAAAGTTGCTAACAGCGGGCGGCAGCATGTATAGAAAACATATTACCTGGATTTTTTTTTGGCGCCAGGAGCCTCTTTTCAGCAGTGGAAATGGTTTTATTCTTGTTCCTCAGTACTCCTATCTAAAAGACGATTTTTCTGAATGAATAAAAAAAAGGTTGATTTTTAGTATTAAAGTTGGTTTTCGCACCCTTTTTTTTTTCCACCTTTCGTGCTCTTTTGTGGTTTTACTTCCTCTGTCTCGATCGAGTTTTCAGTGCCGAGCGGGTACAATACCCGCGGGCGACGCATCTGGCCGTTCATTTCAATTTTGGATGGTCTAGATTTATGGAGAGAGAAAGAGGAGAGAGAGGGTTTCGATCTTAACTGCCCAATACACTTTTGAATGGCTCGGATGCAGCGTTCGGGCACCACGTAGGCTCGGCCACGTGGTACCCACCCAGTATACAAAAAAATTTCCTCCGTCTCAAAAAGATTGTTTGGTCTGCATAACTTAAAATTAATAATTTACTTTTGTCAATACTTAATATTTTTTCTGGTAAGAATAAATTATTTTTAAGTTACTCTCCCTCTATCCAAAAGTAATAGGGATAAAAAATAAAGTACATTCGTTCATAAAAATTTCACACCAATTTAAAGAACTAATCAAGGTCTTTAATTTGGTATAAAGAAACTCAAAAAATTATGTACGCGAGTACTTTATTTTTTTATCAAAAAAATAAATATCCTTTCATAGAAGGCGTACAATCATTTTGGGAGGGAGGGGGAGAGATTTTTTGTGACGGATAGAGTATTGGTTAGTTTTTTTTTTTGTCTATTACCTGCTATTCCTCCTGAGTGCACAATTTTATCTTTTTGCATGTTTGGTGAAAAGATATTTCTACCGACGCACTTAACTCCATTTTCCCAACATACCCTGCAGATTTGCACTAGCTGTTGATGTGCTTGTCACTTAAGTTGGACACCTACAGAACTGGATGATGGAGGGCAAGCGATTGTCGATGAACCAATATAAATGAATGTTGTTTAAGATATTCATGACCACAGGCCAACTTATGCCTTCAAATTAAGAAAGCTTATTTGAGACTCAGGTGGGTTTTTCAAAAAATGTTCATAGCATCATAGTCTCTCTCTGGTGGCCGTGGAGCGACGAGTTTTGGTTGCGGAGGTGGCAGTTTGATGATTAGGGCTTTTTTGGTTGGACTTGGTCCGTTTTATCTGGGCATTGTTAGGTCCTTTGGCGTTTTTATGAGCTGATATTTTGGGTGTTTTTAGACCCATAGGGGTGTTGGGCTTCGGCTTTTTTAGGTGGGCTTTGGCCCATAAGGTGTCCCAGATTGGCTTCTTGCCAATTGTTGGTTTGGGTCTTGGATTGGACAGATGATTGCGGTGTCAGATTGGTTTCTTGCCAATAGCTGGTTTGGGTCTTGGATTGGACAGATGATTGCTCCTTGAGCATGCACGATGTAGTTTTCTTGCTCTTATTAGTCTTGTAACAATTTCAAAATTAATGAAACTTTTTTGCCCTTAAAAAAAACATGATAATGATGGCGCCTCTTCATACAAGTATTTCTCTAGCGTCTAGTATTTCTAAATGTCTCTCTTCAGATAATTCATCCAACCCCATGTTACCTATGATGTTTTGAAGTACTTTGTAACGTTATAAAGTTTGCTTAACTCTTTGAACAATCCTATAATATCGTCTCGCCTAAGGTCCAACATTGAAATATATTTCAGAGGTTGTTATTAAGTTTGTTTGTGCCAATTTTTTTTGGTGAAATAACCTCGTCTTTTTTTCCCCATGTATGCTGCGTTCGTTGGAAAGAGAGAAAAGTAGAAAGAAATAATGATAACAACCAATATCAGAAAGAAAACTAGAGGTATGGCATTTTTGTCTCATTTATTTTATCCTTTCATTTCGTCACTGCTTTAAATGTTGACAAGTTTTATTTATTTACCTTTTAACTCTGGCATTTAAGTTATTAATCGAGCACTGATAATGTGACAATAAAATGGATTGAGACTGCAGATAGTTGAAATGGAATTTTCCAATCCTGGATGAAGTTACGATTTGGATTTCATTGACTTTGTGCTAATTAAATGATGTAGGCCGGATCGATGTGAAGAAGTCTATATGGTAGGGATGAGTCTACTTGGAGACTTTTGTGCATAGTTAGTTAACAAAACTTGTGAAATTGGATGAGTTTGCACACTCATTTATTTGTATGTTGTACGCATATTTACATTGCACATAAAGCTTCACTGAAAAAAAGGCATGTAGCTGTGGACACCCGACGGGCGGCCGCCCACGCGATGACGTTTTGATTTAGATTTTGAAAAGTGAATTTGGAGTCGCCACCCGGGTTTAAGGAATGAACCCGAGAAACCAAAAAGAGTGACTCGTTATGCCCAATGGTTTTGAAAATGATTTAAACGGTCGTGCGAAAACCTTTTTATTTCCGGGCTCAGGGGTTTGGTTACGAGAGGGGAAGGGTTTTAATGCACCCCCCTCGCCCGGTCAGTGAACCGGTCTTTACTAGACAATTTGTGGGATATGAAAAATGTTTAAAACTTGATTTTGAACATATAAACAAGATATGAAGCATGTACACAGGATAAAATACAAACCAAAAAGAGTGACTCGTTATGCCCAATGATTTTGAAAATGATTTAACCGGTCGTGCGAAAACCTTTTTATTTCCGGGCTCGGGGGTTTGGTTACGAGAGGGGAAGGGTTTTTAATGCACCCCCCTCGTCCGGTCCGTGAACCGGTCTTTACCAGACAATTTGTGGGATATGGAAAATGTTTAAAACTTGATTTTGAACATATAAACAAGATATGAAGCATGTACACAGGATAAAATACAATATAAGAGATTGCGGTGTTTGTGTGCGCGTGTAATTTACAATGAAATGATGATGATGACATATGATTATAAACAAGATTATGGATGAACAGAATGAGATGAAAAGCAGAAACTAAGATTAAAATGAACAATGAAGGCAACGAAAGATGCAGTAGTTGCTAACCAAACTGTTGACAGAACAGACGTTGGGCGCCCAAGGTCTCCCAAGTTCAACTGTTTAACCTTTGTTTTCTGATTTGAAGAGTACCTTGCTTTGATCATAAACATCCTCAAAATTGATTTTCAACTCATAACTCCATAACAGGATCTCAACAAGGTATTCAAAATTGATTATCTAACAAAAACATAGATTTTAATTTTGAAGATTTAGTTTTGAGAGAAACCCCATAAATGAAATTGAATTTGAGTTGAGAGAGGAGAAGAACTATCAAGAGACTGATAAGCAACTGAGATGAACTCATATATACTTGAGACAACAATAATTATGACAAAATGAATGAAACATATACACTGCTCAGGAACCACCTTGGGCGCCCAAGGTCACCTCTGGTTCTCATTTGATTTCAGTTTCTTTTTGTTATATTGTTCATGGATTCACAACCTCAACATCAAATGGTATTTGAACAATGATTTTCAACAGTAAGCAAAGAGTGAGAGATATGATCCATGAACAATAAACAAAGTTTGTGGCTCATTAACTTGATTATTCACAATAAACAAAGGAAAATATGAAGTGAGAGCTTGAGAGAAGTGAGACAAGATGATAGATATACTCAACAACACACACACACTTCTGTAATGAGAAGAAATAGCACAATAGAATGATGAGATGATATATAATGATGATCAAAGAACAAAATACACAAAACATCAATCTGTCCATAGTTTATTTGCAAATTTTGGACACTGTAAAGGCAAAATTTGGAAAATCATGAAACTAGAGAGTTGTAGCTCTTCAAATTATCTACGTTTTGATATATAATTCATCGAAAACGGAGTTCGGCGTAAAACGTTATGCCCAAAATACCAAACTAGTTTTCTAGTGTGCTCAAGGGGACCTTGGGCGCCCAAGGCCACCTTGGGCGCTCATCCCCCATAAAACTGGAAATTTTGAAAATGTTTTTCTTGATTTTTTATGACCTTGTAGGCTCACAACAAGTACAAAGAACTTGTGTGAACCTACTGGTCTCCCTCAAAGGGACCAAAAACTTTGATCAAAGCTTGTTTTATACCTTTTTGAACTTGATCAAGGCTTAGACTTGAGGTTTTTGTTTGGTTTGAGCTTGGAGGTTGATTCTGGAGAGCAAAGACAGTGGGCTTATGGCTATTTTTGTGGTAGTTTAGGACTGACTTTGATGGTATCTGGAGGAAGTGGTGGTTTTCAAAGATTAGGAGTGAATTTGGGTGTAGTTTTGATGGGTTTTTGGTAAGGTAGAAGAGGATGGACGAATTGTTTGTTGGTAATGAGAGGGAAGAGGTGAGAGAGGCAGTATATACTGGTAGTGGGGTGAGAATGGCTAAGAGAGGAATGAGAGAGTGAGGGAGGGGGTATATATAGAGAGAATGGGAGGGAAATGAGTTTGATTTTGAATTGGCCTTGGGGTGTTATTAGGGAATGGGTTTAAGGGTAATTGTATGGGTTTTGAACGTATTTGAGGGGGAACATACGCTCCTCTTACAGTAGAATCTCATCATTGCACCCACTGCCTGTAACTGACTGGTGTGCACCTTGGGCGCCCAAGGTGAGGTTGGGCGCTCAAGGTGACCTTGGGCGC
This sequence comes from Gaultheria prostrata, assembly GCA_036023075.1. NCBI lineage: Eukaryota > Viridiplantae > Streptophyta > Magnoliopsida > Ericales > Ericaceae > Gaultheria > Gaultheria prostrata. Next base: position 19,622 of record JAXBDA010006452.1, read on the forward strand.
CCAAGGTGGGGTGCAGAACTGTCCAAACTTCGCGGGGCTGCCTCGGGTGCTACCGAGCTCCGATTTAGGCATGGTTTAAAGCGTTGGAAAGGTGGTTGAGTCTACTTTCTTACCCAAATGGTCTCAATGCCAAATGATTTTTACATCCAAGCGTGTGACCATTTTACCCTCAAGAGGTCGGGAAAACGGGTCTTTTTAGTGAAACGCCCGCATCTCCCTCATTTCAAAACGGATTGGGACGTATTATACATCGATAAAGAGGGTTTTGAATGTACTAAAAGATGGTGTAGGCTTGGGTTTGTTTTGAGGAGGCTTTTGGTGGGTTTTGGTGGATGTTTGAAGGGTTTGTCAAGTTCAAGCCTTGTTCAGGTCCTCAAGGTAAACATCATTGGTCCTTTCATCATCGGGAATGCTTGCGTGTATCTCGGGTGCAAAATCGGGGTGTCTACAGTAGCATTATAGGACAGCATTGATAGTGCATCTCTACTGTTTTTTAGATTTCATAGTCGACATTGTTGTGCGGAAGCGTGAACAAACACAGAAAACAGATGTGATTTATGCTACGTAATTGAACAAACCAAAGAAGAAAGAGAGAGAAAGTGCAAACACAGAGAACACATAAATTTTACATGGTTCGGCAATGAAAACCTACTCTACTGGCAGTCAGATGATCAAGGGTTTCACTAATCAGATGAAAATCGGATGCTCGAAGGCTACAGATGAGATCTCTAAGAGTTTCTCTCTACAGAAAAGCTGCTGTATTTGCAATACAATGTGCAGAAAACCCTAAAATCTGCTTAAAATGCGTTTGTTCTGCGTAAAATCACCCGGGCGGAAAATCCAGTTTACATAGAAACTGAAGCAAAAAAAATCGTCTCTACCGAAAAACTACCCGGGTAGCCCTCAATCCCGCTCGAGCGGAAATTTCAGTTCGCTGAAAATGAGAATTTCAACAAATCTCCATGATAGGCGCGCAGAATGCATGATTTTAAGCGTCTAAGTAGGGTAGAGTTAGCGCGATTTTCGTGCGGTTAATCCTCATTTTCCAGTTAATTCGTGCACGTGGTTGGATTGTGTGTTTGTGCTTAATTTGCAGGGAATTGA
>JAXBDA010006453.1:0-20724 GCA_036023075.1 Gaultheria prostrata
TGGGCAAAGCAGCCATTGGTGGTCCATTCAATCTTGTCAACCATAATGGAAAAGCTGTAACTGAGAAAGATTTTATGGGAAAATGGACGGTGATGTATTTTGGATTTACTCATTGCCCTGATATTTGCCCTGATGAGCTACAAAAGCTTGCTGCTGCAGTTGATAACATAAGTAAGTTGCTAATTGACGTTATTGGGGGCTTATGGACTTATATCAGAAATGGAAATGTTGATGCCATATGTTTTAGCATGCTGTGTCTATTCTAATTAAGTGAATTTTTAACATGTTAGACAATAGGATTGTTGGCTAAATTTAAGTTTGCATTACTTAAACCATCACGTATTTTTCCAAACTCTAATTTTGTTTTATACGAATTTGAAAATTTAAACAATCCTTTGTTGTGCAAAAGCAAAAAAGTAGTATTCTTATTCGCCATGAACTACTTGTAAAATCATAACATGTGTTTTTTGAGGATTTTGGTGGTGAAAACATGTATTTCTACAAATTGAAGGACCACCATTTGACCCAAAAAAGGAATAAAATTGATGCTTCTGGGACGTAAGAAAAAGGTAAAAATTTATTTTTAAGATTGGCAGAATTCTTTTTAAGTGTTTTGAGTAGTCATGCAATTTTTACTTTGATGTATTCCTTGTGCATGACTCTCACTACTGCTGCCTGTTATTGTATCATCCTTCAATTGGGAATATACGGTTATCTTAGGGGTGAAAGGTTAGACCGCATAAACCGGACCGAACCGGAAACCGGACCGGACAGGCATTATTCGGTCTCCTCTTTTTGCAACCGGTCCGGTCCCGGTTAGGGGAATTGGAAAAACTGAATAACCGGGACCGGTTTGCGATTTATAGCTCTCTATAACCGGACTGGACCGTTTCCTTAAATACTTGGGAAAAATGTTAGGGGTGGGAGTCGAACCCACGCCTAAACTGAGGGTGGACAGCTCTTTACCACTTGGCTGGGCTACACCTTTGTTTTATAAGTGAAAAAGTTGTATATTTAACATTTATTAGTTAGTTACTACTTAAATAAACTTCCCAGATCAGATCTACATCGGACATCTCTCTCTCTCTCTCCTCTCCTCTCCTCTCCGTCTCTATCTCCCAAGTCTCAACTCCCCGCCGCCGCCTCCTCGCCGCGCACCACCTCCCTTTCTCCCCCCCAGATCGATGGCGGCGAACTCCCCCCTCTCTCTCTCCCCAAAGATCCATCCATCCGAAGAAGAAGATGACAGCCATGGCCCATGGGGGTTTAGTGGTGTTTGTTTCAGAAAAAACTCTATCCGGTTTGTACAATTTTTTCCTCTTTTTCTCTGATTCTGAAGAATAGTGTAGAATTTGTTCAATCTTTTTCTCTTTTTCTCTGATTCTGAAGTTTATTTGTTGATTTGGTGAATTTGAACTTGGGTATGCTTTGTTTGGATCCCCATCTCTCTCTCTCTCCATCGTCTAACCAAACCGGCAAGCCGGCGAAACCGGACGGAGACCGGATGAAACCGACCGGAACCGAACCGGCATTATTTGGTCCGGTTTCGTCCCGGTTTCAAAAATCCCCAAACCGGACCGGACCGTTTTCACATTATCTTGATGGTTATGACCTTTAAGGTAGTAAATTTCATTTTTTTTTACATTCTATGTTGCAGAGAAAAATGCTGGAATTGAGGTAGTACCAGTATTTGTCTCAGTTGATCCTGAAAGAGACACTGTTGAGCAAGTTCATGAATATGTTAAAGGTGATTCGTAAGATCGGACTTGCATGCTGATGATGCACCACTAATAGATAGTTGCATAGGAGGCTTTTAAATGTCATCCAAATTATCCATTTCAATTTTAATGTCGCAGAATTCCACCCAAATTTAATTGGACTCACGGGTAACCCAGAGGAGATAAAGAAAGTTGCTCGTGCTTATCGAGTCTACTATATGAAGACGGAAGAGGAAGGCTCAGACTACCTTGTCGATCACTCAATTGTCATGTATGTATGCCTTCAATATGATATGTTACCGAAATTTGTTGATACTCATCTGATGATGGCTTCATCTGTGCTCTAGGGATGACTTAATGTTGATTTTATTGTGGTTAGTCAATTTACTTGTTGCAGACAATGAGTACCTTCATGGAAATTTTTTTAGGTACCAGGTACCACATGGCCGTGCCAATACGTTAGCCGAATGTTGCATCCGGACCGTCCAAAAGTGTATTGGACGGTCAAGATTAAAACACCCTCTCTCCTTTCTCTCTCCAAATCAGGACCGCCTAAAGACAAAATGAACGGCCTAGATGCGCCGAAGGGGTACCACGTGGTACCCATTCGGTACTGAAAAATTGCTCACCTTCATGCCACACCAGTTATTACTAAAATTGGACTCCACTTTTGTTGGGGTATTCTCAAATCACCAAATCAAACTGATATTTTAGAAATCTAAGAAAAATGTGTTCTGTTTCCTCGTATCCCTTGTGCCAGAATTTTTCATACATGACTTGGCTTGCTCAACCCAAATGATCTTATTGAAATTCTGAGTCCTAGTAAAAGACGAGCGGGATTGAATTTATCCTCAGTTACAAGTGATGATTTTAATTAATGGTAATATTTTTGCAGGTATTTGATGGACCCTAACATGGAATTTGTAAAGTTCTACGGGAAGAACAATGACGTTGATGCACTTTCTGATGGCATAATTAAAGAAATAAAGCAGTACAAAAAAGTAAAAGCGTGATTTGGATTGAGCATTGTACCCTTAATTCTGGAAAATATTTTTTTGGGTAGATTAGTCCCCGTATCTTTCGTTGGTCTTTTCGAAGATGATTTGCAGAAATTGCAAGTTTTACAATTATCATTGCCAGTTTTTTTTGGGCCAGTGATTGGTCTTGTTGATTTGTATGATGGGAAATATGTAAGGTGTGGCAGGAAATTGTGTTCACACTTTTTGATAAGCCCAAATTATTGACACACATAATCCCCATTTCATATCTTGTTAGTTCTTTATTGTGCTTAATTAGATATTATTATATTTTTTTAGTAATTGACATTGAATTATTAATTTGCAGAAAAAAGATAATAGCACAAATATTCGAGCTGATCTAATTAAGTGGCGAGTCCAGTGAATAATGAAAAGCAAGATCATAATATGGACATAAATTGATTCGCGCCAATTTTTAGGAGTTCCACGTCCATAAAGAGGTGGCTTAAGAAAGAAAAGATTGTGAATTGGTGGCAAATAATGGAAATATAGTCCAGTCCATTCCTTTAGCAAGAGATTTGTTTGTGGCTCCATTGAATGGTAGAACTTGATTGGCATATGAGAGATTGGATTGACTTACGTTAGAAGCAAGAAATTAAGGAGGCATACCTTAGAAGGAAATACTCGGCAGAAAAAAAGAAGAAGGCATGCAGTAGGGTATTGGGGATATAAAAGGAGGGTATAACATGCAACAAAGAGGGCTTTTACGGACCACGGCTGTGGCTTGGTCACGGAGGTAGTTAAGAAGACGACGGTCGCGTCTTTAATGGGTATGTTTATATCAATGAAAGGTTAAAAATTCTAGACTAGGGTTGAGGATGAAACCTCATGTTTCATAGTAAGTATTTACAGAATATTATTTATTTTCCGAATGTATAGTTTAATCGAATAATCACTCAAATCTCATATTAATTGAGTTAGTAATATTGGATATGGATTCAATCATGTTTTTTCCATGATTTGAGATTGCTACCTAATTATTCAGCCCTGTTATGCAAGTTTTGATTTCAAGCACTGGATATCTATTGTGATTTGTTTTTGAACGGATACATATGATTTTTTTGGTCTTGAACATTACGGCAAGGAAGAGCGTACGTAAGTTTGTTTTTTTTTCTAAAAGATTTTAACGATGACATTTTCCATGGTAATAGAGTTTAGCCACCAAATTATTGTGAAGAAGAGTAGGAAAATAAATAAGAGTTTTTGAGTAATTGCTATTAACACATGAGTGGATTCTAAAACCTTAGTCGCTTTTCTTTTATAAATTTCGTTCAATTGTCAATTTTATTTATTTATTTTTATAATTGCTTGTTTACTTTTTAGTTTAAAGCACCATCTCAACTTTTGGGAGCTAGGTTAGGGTTAAATCAGTTTAAGTTAATTTAGTTTTCCTGTAAAAATTCACAAGTCCCTGTGGGTTCGATCTCGCTATCGTCATACCATATTAAACTATAATTCGTGCGCTTGCGAGTACTTTAAAATTTCACTAACACTTTTGAAAGGTTAAGTTACTGTGGTGCTATCACAAATGATAGAGACAGAAAAAGCTGCCGATTGGTTGTTTGGGGCAGCCTCGGCTGAAGATCTAGTGGTGTCAACTTCTCAATATTTCCACAGCAATGAGCCTCAATTTTAGCAAACTCAAATCTAGTAGCTGCCCAAAAGGCATTAGAGCATCCTCATTAGACTTAGTAAATTTTGAATCAAATTAAACCTCAAAAATTATTTTGCTATTTTAGTTAGTCACTTTTTTAAATCACTCTACATCAAGCTCTATATTTTAATCTCACTATGTTTGTACCCATTTTTTGCTTTTTTGGCGCCGAAATTTTTAGCAAAATGACAAGTGGGCCCGGTTCATGGTCAACAAAAAGTCAAAATCCGAAGGGCCCACATTATTTGTCAACGGGAAAGTTAAAATCGATCAACTCAAACTACTAAAAGATCAATGGTGGAGAGACAAATTGCAACATGACAAGGAACATCAGATTTACTTTACCTTATTCTTCACCAACCAACTCCTATATTTCAAGATAGTTGAGATATTTTAGGGTATGTCTTGACAGATCCTCAGGGCATATCCAGGGAATATTCTTCATATTTCCTTGGATTTCACGCATTACAAGGTTAAATACATGAGGATTTGTTCTCAAATGCCACGTGGTACTCAATTAAGCAAGTTAAAGTCAAAGGTGATCATGGAGATGAGCAAAATCAGGGAATAGGCCCTGAAAAATAGGAAGCACTCAAGTTTTTGGCCAATTCAAAGGGCCACGTGGCAGAGATGCCGGAATCTGTCCTGGATTAATATGATTAAGAGCACACATTTGTTGACGCATATTCAGAATGAAACCAGAATCAAACTCCCATTGGTAATTATCTGGAAGAGCCATGAGAAACATGGTATGGTATGACTTGTGCCAAGTGATTGATCCATCTCGGTTATACATACACCTGTTGTTGCGAGATGTTCAAAAAGAAAACATGAGACATAGTCCTAAAGAGTTGGGACGTCCCTTATTTTCTTTTGTCAACAAGGTATATCTCCAAAATGCAAGAGGAACTAGATATGCTTAATTTTGACCTGGTTTAAGCACACTGGGCCAGATACACCAACACTTCAGACTTATTAAAAATGATACCTATGGTGTAAAGATCCACTAAATACCATAGGAGAAGATAGGCTTCCTTGGGAAAATAGAACAGAAATTTGCCATTCAGTACGAATGGAGAGAGGAAGGGATATACTGGATGGAAGGGTAGGTTCTCTATGGGACCTGAGTCAAGACCTAACTGTAGACATATATGTGCTGCAGGCTTTGACACATTTGAACACTTCTGGCTAAGAGAGTGCGTTCCAAAATATAACCCTGAAGGTGGAAAGGGAGGTTGGCTGGTTGAAAACAAGATATCATTGGGAAACAAGCAGGAACAAAGGACTTGGACTTGGTTTTTGAAAAATGGTTGATTTCCTTTTTCAGACGAGACAAAAAATCTGATAGAATATTTGTTTTCCTTTTGATATGTACAGCATCAAAACTCCAATTTGAAAATCAATTTGCCCATCTGAGTAACTATGCCTTGGGCAGATGTTTCTGCTTGAATTTGAGCATGTTGGGAAAACTCATTATGTCAGTTTCAATTAAAAAGTGATGACCAATTAAATGAAACTCAAACTTTTCAATACTTTTCTTGATTGCCAGAATTTCCTTGTAGGTGGAATGGTAATGAGGTTCCGCTGGAGAAAATGTTTTGTATCCACAAATTCTACGCTTCAGGTCTGAACTTTCTTCAAGAAGGATGGCACCCCAAAACTGGTCTAAGGCATCTGTTTGAAGAACTCTTTTACCATCAGAGGGTATGGTTAAAGGAGGAAGAGTTTTGTCAATAGTTTTCAGTGATTTGACTGCTTCTGTACACTGGGCTAACCAAGGAGGAAGGGTTTTTCTTAACAAGGTAGAAAGGGGTGTGCGGTACTAGGCGAGGTTTTCGATCAAATCAGACATATAGTTAACAGTTCCAAGGAACTGTTGAACTTGTTTGACTGTGAGATTTTCATCTAAGAAATGGTCAAGTTGGGTGGCAATACGAGGTTGAAGAGTGTATTGACCTTTAGAAATGTGCATTCCTAAAAAATCAATTTCTGTCTGGGCAAGAATCATCTTTTTCTCTAAAAGCATGGTACCATGGGATTGGACTAGAGAATGGAAGGTTTTTAACAGGATAGCATGAGACTCAATATCAGGAGAAAATAGCAGAATATCATCGATATATACAAGAGTTGAGGAAAGAATATGAGCAAATACCTGGATTATGGCTTTTTGGAACAAGGATGGGGCTATTTTGAGACCAAAAGGCATAACTGACCATTGGTAGTGATGGTCAGGAATGCAGAATCCAGTCTTGGGACGATCATTTGGAAGAATTCCGAATTGCCAGAAATTCGATTTGCAATCAGTTCCCAAAAGTAAAAGGAAGTGGTTTGGAGACGTGGGACACGTGTCACATTCTCAGGGCCTAATTCAGGGCATGACCCACTTGGCACACTTTCAGGGTCTTGATGTACTATTTTTCAGGGTAACCACTAACCACTGCTATAAAAAAGGGGAAAATAGGGTAGGCCAATGGTCCACGCCTCAAGACTCAATATCTTTTCACTTCTTACAGTTTTTTATTTATTTTTTTATCTTTATCAACGTTCCAAGCTTCTAATTATGACATTAGCAAGCATTTATCCCTTTAATTTTCATTTTTAAACTCTACAACCCCGATGTTGCGATGACGATAATGGAAAATCCCGAATATTTTTCATCTTTCCAACGTTACAAGGTTCGATCACCGGCTCGTACTTTTCACAAGTGGCAAGCTTCTAATTCCGATATTAGCAAGCTTTTATCTCTACGTTATCACTGTATTTCCGATAATACAAATGTTCGGTTCGTTTCTTGTATTCATACATTATTCACTGAATTTGAAGTCTTTAACATGCAAGGCAGCCTTAGTTCACTTTTACAACCTTCCCAAAGGGTTGTAACACAATCATTTGTTAAGAAGTCAGAATTAGGCTCTGTAGCCTTATTCACAGTTAGACCACATCAAAGTCTTGGCACGCCCTACATCCATATATTCACCATCCCTGCTTTGGGGAGTGACGGTAACCTGCGGAATTTTCCGGAGAATCCCCTGCAGCATTTTCTTCGGAAACAATTTTGGCACGCCTAGTGGGACAATGTCAATGATTTTGGGGTATGATGACAAGAAGCAAGACACATTCTAAATCTACATCAATGTCAAAGTCCTCTTCAAGAGCCCGTGTACCCTCCCATGAGTTGCACGAAATGTCAGAGAAGATTTGTGGCCATGTGCTCACGGCCACAAGGGATTTTTACATGAGATTTCTGAAAAGATTACAAAGCCTCTACAATGAATAGCGGAGTTCGATCACAATTGGCCAACATCACCAATTGGTTGGTAGTCAATTGGGAAAGTTAGTCAATTTAGGGCCTTTCGAGTCATCCATCGCAATTTGGCGCTTTTGGTGCCTATCCAAAGCTCAACAGGCCCTTAGATAAGAAATATGATCAGAATTCCCTTCTTACATTCCACCAGGGCCCTGCTTCCAACAACCTAGACTTGGGGTCCAAAAAGGCCAATCAGGGGCTATACCCTTCTGATTTATGGCCAATTAATGTTCAAGAAGGATTTACTAACAACCAAGGCACCAGCCCTAGGCCTATTAAAGGTGGAGAAGTTCTAAAGATCTGGTCTCAGAGTACGCTATTCATGCCGGAGAGTTCAGACCCTGTTGAACAAAACCAGTTTGTCCTTAAGGCCCTGCAATTCCAGGAAGGCCATAGCGTACCAGTACCGCCAGAAGGGCCTGATCAGGCCCCAATTGAAGAAAAGGTGTTCAACTCTACTCCAGCCTTACTATGAAGAGGTTCTAACTCAGGGCCGAGCAAGTCCCCTCAGAGCACTTTGCAGGGTCTATCAATTGCAAGACCCTCGGAGGGGGGGGGGGGGCAAGGCCGTACCCTATTGGGAATCCCCCTTCACCCCGGGCCAAATGAAGTCAAACAAGTCAGTGAAGATGTCTTAAAGGCCCTATGGAAGGTAACCTTTTGCTCGGGGGGCAAAGAGGGTACTTTGCCCTTTAAAAGTTCCTATATGATTTCCAAGAAGATTTGAGCAAAGGAGTTCTTCATAGGCCGAATGTACATCATTTTGATTAAAATGTTCGGCCCTAATATGTAAGGCCTTTCAATCATTGAGTAGACCTTGTAGCATATATATTAGGCCTTTTCACGGAGGAAAAGGCCCTTGAGCACATTGAGTAGGCCTTGTTGAAGTTATTATAGGCCTTTCCCCATGTCATTATGCCCTATAATTAGGCCTTTTGCGATTGTCACCACATTTTGTCCAAGGGGGAATATAAATTATGGTTAAACATTATCGCTCTCATCCTCTCTCTCTCTCTCTCTCTCTCTCTCTCTCTCTCTCTCTCGCAACATGTGCGAGTCTATCTCTTAGGCATCAAACGCCTAAAGGTAGTTTTGGTCCTTTTAGATCCTATCTTTGCTTGTATGGTTGAGGGTGGGTCAAAAGGGCATAAATCAAACTCCACTATTTTAGTAATCAAGAGTAGAGTTTGAGGGGGCATTGTTTGTACCCATTTTTGGCAAAAAACCAAAAAAATTAGCAAAATGAAAAGTGGGCCCGGTTCATGGTCAACAAAAAGTCAAAATCCAAAGGGCCCACATTATATGTCAACGGGAAAGTCAAAGTCGATCAACTTAAAGTGCTAAAAGATCAACGGTGGACAGACAAATTGCAACATGACAAGGGAACACCAGATTTACTCTACCGTATCCTTCAGCAACCAACTCCTATATTTCAGGGTACTTGAGATATTTCAGGATATGCCCTAACAGATCCTCAGGGTATATGCAGGGAATATTCTTGTTAGTTTCTTGGATTTCACGCATTACAAGGGTAAATACATGAGGATTTGTTCACAAAAATGCCACGTGGTACTCAATGAAGCAAGTTAAAGTCGAATGTGATCATTGGACATGAGCAAAATCAGGGAATAGGCCCTAGAAAATAGGAAGCACTCAAGTTTTTGACCAATTCAAAGGGCCACGTGGCAGCCATCAGGGGACTTCGGTTTGCAATCAACGTCTACAATGAATATGAGTTCCCAAAAGTAAAATGATGTGGTTTGGAGACATGGGACACATGTCACATTCTCAGGGCCTAATTCAAAGCATGACCCACTTGGCACACTTTTTTTTTTTTTGAAAGGCAAAAGAAATTTCATTGATCTTGAAATTGTTACAAGACTAATAGGAGCAAGGAAACAACAATAAGCTCAAAGGGGAAAAAATGTTCAATCCGAGACCCAAACCAACGATTGGCAAGAAACCAATCGAGGAAACCCAAATCCCACCTAAAGGCATAAGCCCATAACCCCAGCCCAAACAATAAAAAGCCTTAAAAAGCACCCAACCACAATAACCAGAAAAAGACCGCCGCTGCTATACCCCATCCGGCTTCACTTATCTCCTATATGAAACTAGCTCTATGACCAAATATCAAAATTTTCATTCGAATACTTCCACATTTCCTTGAGCTCTAAAAAACTCCAAATGATTTGAAATCCAAAATCAACCCTTCAACATTTGTTTTGCCTTAACCTTTTTAAATGCATTTCATGAGAAACCTTCTTCGAATCCTCGTCTCGCTTTATCCACTTGGCACACTTTCAGAGCCTTGTTGTGCTGTTTTTCAGGGTATCTGTTAGAATTAGTTTTATTAGTGTAATTTTTGAAAAAAGTTTGAAAATTTACTTTCAAAAAACTTACTTATTTTTAGTTCTTCGCTTCGCAGACTGGACAAACTTTTTGAGATGAAAGGAGTACTTTAGTATTTTCTATCGTCTTTACACTCAATCCAAACAATGGAATTGTTATTTTGTCTTCCTTTTTCTTTCTTTCTTCATGATCCAAACAACCCAAGATGGAGAGAGAGAGAGAGAGAGAGAAAAAGTGAGGTACCTAACTTTCGGTTTTGTTTGGTAAATAGAGAAAGGAATCTAACTTTCGGTTTTATTTGGTAAATAGAGAAAGGAATGGAAAAAAGTTTGTTCACTCTCACCAAAAGAGGGTGAACTAAACCTTCACTCTGATTGGTTGAAATGGTGTAGGGTCAACTAAAAATGGTGTGGATCCCACCACAAAGTGATTGGTCATGCTTACAAAAAGTGTATTAATTCCGTGAACCCTACACCGTTTCAACCAGTGAGGGTTTTGTTCACCCTCTTTTAGTGAGGGTGAACAAATTTTTTCTCGGAATGGGAGTCAGAAGGGAAAATTATTACAGGGAGAAGTGTGAAAAATATAAGAGAAATTGAATTGTGTTTAATACTCTATTTTGTTATTTTTCTCTGCAATCTAAAAAAAAAAAAAAGAGGAAATTTCTTTACTTTTTCTAAGATCCAAACAGGTGACAGGCAATTTCAACCGTCCATTTCGGCCCGGGTAAAATGGGGTTTATGGGTGAGATTTCTCCAACTTTATGAAGTTTGAAACTTCAAAGTATGCTAACCCAATTTCAGTCTTTGCAGGAGTTTTTCCAAGCACGGTAGAAGACTTCCTTTTCATCTTCTGGCTCCACCGTGAACTCGTGCCAAGAGATGATGTGATATGTACTTCAAATCTTTATGTACTCATTTTTCATTCACGGGATTCCGTGTACTAAGATTCCTACATAATTCAATAATTGAAAACAAAGACATGGACGTAGAAAGAAGTGGGTACCGGAGAACAAGCTCTCATGACGCAGGTGTCGCGTACCAAAGGACTTGGTTTTTGTGCCAGCAGAATTTTTTAACATCCTAAGCCAAAAGGACTCGTTATGGCCATTCTCCCAAAGCAGAATTTGCCAGCGCAGTAAAGGATTTTGCATCAAACTAATGTGGTGTACCAACTCTCACATTTGCGTGCGACTAGCATGACTAAATCATATAATTCCCTCTGAGATGCACAGGGCACACAATTGAGAAACAGAGATAGATCTGCAATTGAATTTCAAGTTTCTGACTCTGTCATGTGTAGTTATCGGGTCAACCGTACGAAATGAACACCGTAATGTCACAAAAAGCAAAGGAGGGCAAAATGACTTCAGAAACCTTAGGGGAGTGGTGGTCCATGCCTTTCTCAGCAAAAAGCAAGGGAGGCCAATTGGAACTTTCATCTAGAACTATGCTTACTCGAAATGGGTATCTATGAAAAGCTTTCTTAAATGAAACAAAAGTTTTTGATAATACAAGAATTTATTACGTCCAAGTTATAACAACACCAGAGTCTCACAATCCTCCAATCCAATTCTCTACAAAACACGTAGCTACATTCCACGATACACTGATAAGAAGTATAAGAAACCCATCATTCATTTGAAATGATATCGCAAAGGAACATATCCAGTCGTTCAATTGATACCCATGGTACTCTTGTTGGAGACCGAAAACTTGGGGCTTGTCACCTTTCCTTCATGAGAAAAGATATAGACACCAGCACCAGTACACACACACACAGATCCAACCAACACAGGAGTACTTAACGTGTTCTTATATATCAGCATCAAGAGTCAACTGTCAAAACAACCATCTTCATACATGCATTCAACCTTTATAGCAAAGGCTTTTTAAAACACCCCAATTAAACAAACCAGTGGTTCATAAACACAACTAAAGAAAGGTCCTGATATGAGCATAAAGAGTAACATTAGCTGGATGAGAGTGCGTGATTATCGACCCCATCACTTTGTAGTCCGGCCCATCCACAACCCTGTCCACCTTCTTTCCTTCTTTTATGAACAGAAAAGTCGGCGTGGCCTCCACTGCCCAATTCTCAGCAACAGACTACACAAAATCTCCAATTCTAGTTAGAAATTAAGATGCGCAGTTGTCAAACTACATATTGCTATGGTAATGCAACAAGAAGTAAAGGGGCGTATACTTGGTTACCTTCAATTTATTAACATTGATCTGGACGTATATGAGATCGGGCTTTTTCCTGGCAATCTTATCCAGAAGTAAACCATACTGCAGGTATGATCCACGAGGTTCTGTTGTGAAATGCACCACCATCTGTCACACAAAGTTTGTATTTTCTTAGGGTAGATGAGTTTCAAGCAAGTGACAAGCGGAAACTACACGACACATCAAGCATTAACGAAGGAAAAACACAGTACAGATTACATCACCGAGTCATTCACCATACCGGTATTTTAGAGGCATCTCCATTTCCAAAAAGAAAATAGTTGCCTATTGTCTAAAGGGAGAGTTAGTAACACCAAAACACAGATGAAATTGCACTTGGATACGAGTCCATTTACATAAATCATATTTAATTGCATGAGATACCATAGCTTCCACCATTCTACATTCACACTCACCTTGTGAGACAAAATGACTACGAAAAGGAAGAAAGTAATAAAATAAAAAATATAATAAAAATTACACAAATGCGACGTGATTTTTCCTCAAAAGAGCTCCACAATAATCACCCCTCGGCGTACTAGAAGAGCTCCTACCCATGACCAAAAGAGTTCCTACCCGTTGCGACCACATCCAGAATACGAGGGGGGCAGTACTACAAAGGGTGGACCAACCTCGGCCCATCAGGTTCATAGGGAGGAGAAGTTCTCAAACCCAAAGACCACTTGTTCCCCAAACCCATAACATTGAGACCTGAACTACGCCAAGCTACCACCCATGGAGGTAAATGAACCTACTCAAAATGGTGAATTTGCACTTCCTTTAAAAAATATTACCAGTTGCATTGGCAAAAAAAAAAAAAAAAAAGACATCAAATCTCCAAAATTTATATGAATGTTCTGCATAATAAGACCAAATTTAACGAAGTATATATATCTGGTAGCACCTCTATCGAGTAGGTGAACAGGTAATCACTAGGTGTGTTACCCTCATGCATCGCACAATTGGTGTAACCTGTTGATTTCTAAGTTGATGATCTTAATCACAAGTGTTTAGTACAAGCATTAGATAAAGCAAAGGTCCACCTACAGTTATAAGTACATAATTTGAAAAAGGATGATTCACAGCATTCCTAAGACCAATCAGAATGCAACCCAATTTTTATCACAAACTAATTAATTCCAGACTCAAAAGAGCCCACACATTAAGCAACCCTAGGTGCAAGGCACCAAATAAAGAACCAAAAAAAAAGTAAAGTAGTATTGCCAGGGAATTGTTTTTCCCTATATCCAGCACGATCATCCCTCATAGAACTCAAGATGGCCGTCTATTGAAGACTGGATATGTAAAGCTATTAGCTCTCTCTCAGGTAGCTTTACGCCATCTATCTCAAGTTGGTTTAGTATACGATCCTGCCTTCTTAACTGTGGCGCAAGAATCAATAGTAGGTAACGGCTATGAAGCAACGGTACGCCTGAAATGTCGCCGTACGAGTACCCGGTACGGATACGGCTGGGTACGGCAAAATACGTACCGGGTATGGCAAAAATGTACCGGGTACTTTTGCACTGTTCCGGGTACGGGAGGGTACTTCGCGGGTACGGGAATGGGTACGAAAATGGAAAATTGGGTATGCAGGTCGCGGAGAGAGAGAGAGAGAGAGAGAGAGAGAGAGAGTAACCTCTGAATCAGAGGTTATTAATCTGAGGTTGAATAACCTCTGAATCTCTGGTCATTATTTGTCGCCGGACATCAAATAACCTCTGAAAATCTGATCGTCAGTCGTTGAGGTCATCGAATCGCCTCTGAATCTTCATCAGAGAGCAACGCCAGTCATTGACTTCATCAGAGCAACGTCGATCGGTCGCCGGATTCATCAGAAAATTTATCGATCAGTCCGTCGTCATCTCTCTCTCTCTCTCTCTCTCTATAAATTATTACACTTTACCCTAATATTTTTTTATAAGTATCACATTTACCTCAGAAAAATCTAAAAACCATGTGGGCCTACATCTAAAAAATAGGGGGAAAAAAATCATACTAACGTACCCAACCGTATCCAAACCCTACTTTTTTTGGTTTTTGCCGTATCGCGTACCCGTACCACGTACCGGTACCCGTGCTTCCTAGGGTAACGGAGTCCAGCCAAACAAAAAGTTCTCTTCTCAAATTCCACCGGCGTGCATGACTCAACGGCAGAATCTTCCCATAATCATGACAAAAAATTCTGTAGATAAGGTGGTTTGTCACTCTGTATGCTGCCACAGCAGCAATGGTGCTCATCCCACCAGCAGTATGCGTATGATAGAAGCCCCCATTTGAACACAGATGAGCTGGGTGCTTCACGTAACCCCAACAAACAAACAGAATTGAATTACGTACCACAATGCATAACTAAGAAAAGTAACTTCAAAAAGTATGTTAAGGAATTAAACTGATCTATACCAATAAGATTTTCTAAAATCCATGGGCAAATAAAATGCATATCTCAGAGCTAAACTTTTGCAAAGATCTAAAGCACAGAATTTGAGGAAAGAGCACAAAAGGGTAAACAAACTTATGAAAACCTTGAGTTTGAAGGGTAAAACCTGTTGAAATAACATTCGCGACGCTACGAAGCATGGCAAATTTGTAAGCTTCCCCTTGTTTTGGAAATGAAGAAAAGTGTACGAATGTCTGGAACTTTTCTGTGTATGGACCTCACAAAATTATGCGAGTAAGTGAACATATCACAATTATCAAAACGGTCTCTACTTTTAAGGTTCTATGATTTGTCATGTGAGTGGATTGAACATATCAAAATTATATATTGTTGATAATTGTGAAATCGTTAGACAAATTTTTCTACTTTTAATTTTTCTTTGGTCTTTAATGTTTTGGGGATATATTCTATTTTTCTATTATTACTATTACTATTTTCCCCTTAACTCAAGTATTGGCCTCTCGAGCCCATTTTTCGTTCACCCAAAATCGTTTTTGAGCAAGTGAATATATCACAATTATCTCCTCTCAGAGCTTAGGTCCCGCTTTTATTTTGACTCAGAGTTAGCCAAACATTTGTCAAAACCCAGTTTTTTTCCAACGCCTTCCAGTTCCATTTTTTTAGAAGTATTTTATCACAAAATAGCTAATGATTTTTAGCTAGTCCATGGGAGCATTCAAATGCTCCTAAATTAACAAACTCTTAGGATTCGAAATTGGACCTTATATTTGCTTTATGTGGACACTTGGAGAGCCGATTCTGATACTGAGGACTGCATTCAGACTCGGCGAAATTTATACTTCAATCTCATGTGCATTCTGGCCAGTCAAAGACGCTATTTATTTTCGGTTATTTATCATTTAGACTATTGGGGGGCTGTATCACAAGTCTTAGAATGTTGATTACCACGAAAAAAGAAGTCTTAGAATGTTGTCTTCGAAAGATTTCTGATGCAGAAAAAACAGCAGCAGCAGCCACAAGTCTTAGCATAGCTTTTTAGATCTCTGCTATGAACATTCCACTTTCGACAAAAACTAAAATTGGGCCATTTCCTGGGATATCTGCTAAGTGATACTCAATCGAAAGAGCCTAATGACCAATGCTGCAAACGAACCGAGCTGCACGAGCTGACTAGACTCGTTAAGGCTCGACTCGGCTTATTCCGAGCTCAAACTCGAGTTTTAGGCTCGTTTATTAAACGAGTTCGGCTCGCAAAAGTTTGGCTCGTTTATATAGGCTTGGCTCGCTTAAGAAATAAGAAGGCTCGTTAAGTAAATTACCTTAGCTCGGTCGTTAAGGGCTTGGCTCATTTACGAACGAGCCGAGCTCGAGTTTGATTTTTGGCTCGTTAACTAAACGAGCTGAGCTCGAGCTCTACAAAGCTCGGCCCGTTTATACCCCTTATTTACAAGTATATATATCTCCATATATATGGAGAGAGAGAGAGAGAGAGAGAGAGACCTTTACTCCCCCAAAAAAGGGGAAACATAGAAAAATATTAACTGTACCCAGTTAATACTACTTGTTTCCTAAAGAGCCTAAAGCAGTGGCATCAAAATTGCTATAAAGAAGATTAGAAAATCTGCTTCTCCCTTCTTTCTTCTTTCTAAATGTAATGCGAAAGCCATTTAAATCCATCACCATATCCCATCTTTCTCACAACGCTGCACATGAAAATCTCAAGAGGACGAGCACCAGAATTGACACGGTTCGTCTTACCCTTACCTGTAGTAACTCCATTCAAACCAAAGTAATATTCCAACTCATCCTGGGAGGCAGCATAGGGTATGTCAATCTTATTACCAAGTATGAGAAACGGGACCTCAGCGAGCGACTCATCTGAAAGAAGGGCATCGAGCACCATTTTGGACTCGGTAAATCTCTCTCTGTCGCAAGCATCAACAAGGTACACGACAGCATCTACCTGCACGATTTAAAACAAAACTTACGCTTTCAGAACAAAATTGCAGACCTGTTCTTGGCACTAATTTGGCCTTTCGTGCCTTGAGAGAGAGTCATCAACTTAAGGTCCCAATAGTTGGAAGCAAAAGGGATACGAAGTTCAAGCCTTCAAAATTTTAGATGCATAGACACTTGAAGTTTGTCTCAGTAACTCAATCTTAAAATTGCGCCGGTACTAAACTTAAAATGGCATAATGAACTTGTCAAAAACAATGGGACTGCACAAGTAGGGGTGGGACACGAACCCGACACGAAGTAAGCGGGTTAGGGTTGGCTATTTCTCACATGGAACACGAATATGACATGACACGATAACACGAAAAACTAAACAGGGATTGAGAGAATTCTGACACAAACACGAGACAAACACGACACGGGAATTTATGAAAGGACACGATAACCCGACACGAAGCTAGCGGGGGTCGGCTATTTCTGACATGAAACACGAATATGACACAACACGATAATACGAAAAGCTAAACAGGTCGGGTTAGGGTTGAGAGGATTCTGACCGAACACGAGATGACACGACAAGATGCCCACCCTCATGCACAAGTGCAGATTGGAATGGCGAAGACGATAGAACCCCATATAGGTGAGCAATCAATTTCTACACCCAAAAATATGACCAATGAAATTAAAATCTCAAGCTTGCAAGACATAAAATATGCATAATAGTGTAGAGTTAATCAATGAAAACCTAATGTTTCAAGAATTTTACCTGAGCATAGTAGTCCTTCCATACCCTCCTAGCAATCTGGTGGCCCCCCAAATCAAAAGCCTTAAACATGATTTTCCCAATACTCAATTCCTGTGAAGTGGGATACTGTGTAGGTTGATGCTGTGCCAAGGTCTGTCAACATACACCAACAAGTGAGATTCAGTCCCGTGTCAGCTCCGATTCGTGAAGAAAAAAATATATATATACACCAACAACTTCCAAAATTAATCAACAATCTTGTTAAGCTTAAGTACTAACAATCCAAACAAGCACAACATGTTCTAGCTCAATGCAGAGCAAAAACATTTAAAAGAATTAGAAGAAACATGTATTGTATGTAGGGCTGGCCTGTAAATGAACCAAGCCGTTCGTGTACTGTTCGAAACTTGACTCGTTAAAGGCTCATTCGAGTTCGATTCGGATATTAAACGAACTGAACCTGAGCCGTCGAACCTAGTTCGGTTCGTTTAATATCCGAATCGAACTCAAAGCTGGTAGATGACTAGGCTCGCAAACCTGGAGTATATATGTATATCTCATAAATATTTCACATATAAGGCAGCTCAGCTCGTCAATTTTTTATTGACTTCGAGTTCGGTTCAAGTTTGTTTAAAAACTTGATACTTGAACGAACCTGAATATTGTAAAGCTCGGCTCGTTTACAGCCCTAATTGTATGCCACAGTATAACTATGCGTCCATGCATATTACACAAATCTTAGAAGATTCGCCAAAAAAAAAAAAATCGAATTAATCGTCTCAAAAGTATAATCTTCGATACTATTTTCAATTTCAGTTCAATTATTCTACAGTGAATCTTAAAAGTTCTAACGAAAAACTTAACAAAAAATCATTAAAAAATCTATACTATCCATTACCTACCATCTATAATGCATAATTGCAAATAGTCCCAAAAAAAAAAAAAAAACTGCCACCCTAAATTTCTTCTCCCCTCTTTTTTTAAGCGATTTCCGGCAGTTCTTTTTTCTTTAATCTCCTCTTTTTCCATTAAAATTGTTATACAAATGAAATACAGTATATATGTACATATATATGGATATAGAGAAAGGGAATCAAAACCTCGTCTTTTAGCATATGAAGCAAGGTGGTCTTTCCGGCATTATCAATACCCAAGAACAAGATCTTGGCCTCTTTCTGCCATAAGCCCAGAGACGCCAGAATTCCATAAAACCAATCTACCAGAAACATTATTATTATTATTATTGATATTCCCAAAACTCGAAACCAACTTCCAACTGAATCAGAGTAAACCAAACCGAGTCTTATGTTTCAATTATTTGGGGTCGGCTACATGAAACAAAGCGAAATTACAATGTTGTACAATATATGCATGTATCGTTATTTATATCCGTGAGAAGGGGAATTTTAGATCCTCTAAAACTCTCAATCTGGGCCCAATTTGCGGACTTACCATATGCCTAGTATAATGAGATAGAGTCCTTTGTCTTGTAGATCTCTTAAGGGAAAAGAACATGTATGAAAAGTTAAATTAGTTTTTGTTGATAGTAAGGTGAACAAGTAACATCCTTTTTATAAAAGGAATTAACAAACAATTTTGTTTATAGACCTTATACATTTTATAGACCCAAATGTAATTTGTCACACCTATTAATATGAGTTGATTTTGTTTACGGACGTATGCTCTCTTACAGAAATTGTGAATACTCCTATATGGTTTGGAAAATGTAATTCAAGTAAGCATCGTTGCTAAAAACCTACGATACAGGATACATATTCCATCTCGTGTATTATTTTTGCATAGAAATCCTACGATACGTTCGCGTATCCAGTTTCGGTACGTATCCTACGATTAATTACTGTATGTTTAACATTGCTAAAGCGTAAACTATATTTAATATTTTGGCACAAGAAATAAGACTAATTGATAAAGCCCAAAGATGTAGATATTATTGGAGATTTTTTTTTTTTGATAACCAGGTGTATAATATTTAGTTTATAAAAAATTCTAGAATATTTAGCTTCTAGAAGCTCTAGAATATTCATGTGAAATATCTAGATTTTCTTGTGAGAATTAGCCACATGTGTAGTTCTAGAATTTACTTTTATCTTGTATGAAAATATTTTCAGACAGGGCCTTCATGGAGTAGTATAAATAGGGAGAATTCTAGCAATTATGTAACAAGCCAAAAAAAAGTTTGCGTTCATGTGTATTACATACAAATACTCTCATTCCTCATCCTTAAGTATTTCTCCATTTTTCAAAACCTTGTCCAATTACACTTTAGAAACCCCTTCTCTTCCAACAAACGCATATCAAACAAATCGAAAAATCAAAACCCAGAAAAAAGTTGGGAATAAGGGTTTGGGGGGAAAAGCCATTAGGGTTGAGAGTAAAGAAGATTAGATCACTTGAAGTAATACCGAAAGACTGGAGAGAGTCTTGAGGCGAAGGGCCTTGAAGCTCGTGTTTCCGATTGAGAGAGAGGTGTATAGAAGCCGGAGCAGACGAAGGAGAAGAAAAAGAGATTCTCTGAGCAACGATTTCTTTGAGGTGCTGCAGCGAACAGGGATTGGGTACTTCGATTTTGAGGGTTTCTTTGGATGCGAGAGATCTGAATCTGAGTTTTATGGTGTGGAGCGAAGCTAGTAAGGAAATGAATAGTTTCCTAGGCAGATTTGTTGAACTCGATCGAAAGATGAGAGAGTTTGAGCATAGGGTTCGTTGTTATCTTGATCAGATCAGAAAGGAAACGAAAATGATGGGTGCAAAGATGGAGTTGGGGGTATTTTCGGCAGTGTAAGGGAAAATTGCCATGTATGTGTAATTTTTTTTCCTTGTCATGCTTTAGTCATTTGCCAAACCATGTCCATGTTTTTGGCATAATTTGCTCCAACTACCATTTTATGGTCATTTTCCCAAGTCCAATACTTGAGCATCAACACTAACAAATTTCCCTTGGAACTCCTCCACTGGGCGATGTGGGACAAAACGATTTTGTTTGCAAAGGCAAAAGGCTTGAAGCCTTAAGTATTTTCGTCCCACATAGCCTGCACAACAATGTCCAAGGCAGATTTCCTTTATAAATAGAGAGCACCCTCCTCATTCCTTACAGCGTGAGATGCAAGCCGTTTCTTCCCGAGGTGCAGCAAGTGATCGAGCCGTAAATGTACCCATTAACGTCCCCTAATTTATTATTTTTATGTGCATTTATCGCATTATTTGGAGTTTGATACTCGTTTTCTCTATTTCAGGATTTGCGGAACACGTAACTAGTATTTAGAGCTAAAGCACGAAATCGGATTTTATTTGATGTCAAAGCAAAG
>JAXBDA010006454.1:0-20721 GCA_036023075.1 Gaultheria prostrata
GATCTTTGAGCTTTGATTTGAGTTGAGCTATTGCATGGACACTTAAATGAATCGATTGAGCATGAAATAATATTAAATGATGAAAAGAATGACACGGGGCCCGAAAGGGTATGCCCGGAATGACACGCGGCCTTTAAGGTATGCCCGGAGTATAAAGAATGGTTTAAATGAATAGCGCATACAATGAGAATGTTTTGAACACATGCGACGTGTCGAGTACATATCGGATACGACGGAGTCATATTTGGGTTGTATTAGCGATTATCAATTCTTATGATATTCTTACCCTTCTCATATGATCCTACGGACCATACCACATGTTTATTTCCCTTACTGCACGTCATGAACATCTCATTTCCATTCAGAATCGATGGATGTTTTCCTACTGGGCTAGTGAGCTCACCCTTATAATTTTCAGGTACTCAACAAGGCGGAACATGACTTGGCATGTTGCATGCATGACTCATTCTTTTGAAAGCTAATCGGACGAGTTACATGATCATCTTGGACTAGAATTATTTTTGAAAAGATGAACGTCTAACTTGTAATACATGTATTTTGACTAGAAACTCGTAAAGATTATTTGATTATGTAATTGATTCAGGTACCTTAAACATTGACTTTCGTTGACTTTGAGCAAGTAACTTGATCGTGACCATGGAAGGTGTTGACCTCCACGTGGATTATGTATTATTTATGTTTATGAAAATTCGGGGCGTTACAACTTGGTATCAGAGCCTTAGGTTCGAAAACCTAGGAACCGTGGGGAGACTCTAAGTCTCGGGGTTTAAACCACTGCATTAAATCTTTTATGAAATCATATCTTCTCATGCATTGTGTGTGCTTGTGTGACATTCATGAACGTGGAACATTGTGTAGTATTTTGTTAGTGTTTGTTGAGAATCGTGTGGAGTTTAATGAAAATCTTTCTTTCTTACATTCTTATAGAATTATGCCGCCAAGAGGAGAGGTTAGATGTGGTAGGGTTGCGCGTCGGGGAAGGAACCGAAACCGGGATCGCAATGAGAGGGTTGAGGATGACGCTAGTGTACATCACGAGGACACCGAGGTTCACGATGAGAGGCGTGAGGAAGGTGTGGAACAACCGGAACCACAACTCACACCGGCCCAACTTGCGGTCGTTGTGGCGGCCCTTGCGGCCCAAAATTTGTTAAGGGTAACACCAACCGTGGAGGGTTCGGAGGCTAGGGATGCCGGGAAGGAATTTCGTCGCATGAACCCGCCAACCTTTGACTGGGATGTGAGTGACCCTATTGCACCCAACCATTGGCTCGCAGAAATGCGAAAATTTTTCAACGTACTTGTCATCCGCGACGATAGTACCAGAGTGAGCCTTGTGGCATGTCAATTAACCGGAGAGGCGAATGAGTGGTGGGAGTCGGTTTTGGCTATCAGGAAGGATGCTAGGAGGATGGATAGGGTGGCGAGGGGTGTGGAGGAGCCGGATATTGAAAACCTTACGTGGGCCGAGTTTGAGGCTATCTTCGAAAACCAATATTTCCCGGAGTCTCTCAAGGATCAATATAGGGACCAATTCGAGAACTTTAAGAAGTTGGGCATGTCGATTTCGGCGTATTCCATGAGATTCCAACAATTATCCCGTTTTGCGCCGGAGTTGGTCAATACCGAGGAGAGGAAGTGTAAGACGTTTGTGAAGGGTTTAGATGAACCGCTTAAGAGCCTTGTGATTGCGTCTCGTTGCAAGACCTTTGCCGATTTGTTGGAAACGGCTAGAGCACTTGAGGTTCCGAGTGGGGCGACAAAAGAAGTACCTAGGTTCCGAGTGAGGAATGAGTATCTTTTTCAAGATAAACCTCTCATTTGGGATGAAATTGTGGATCTTATCAAGTTGAGAGTTGCTTTCTGGGCCAAATCAAAAGGAGACTTCGAGGGATATTCTGTAAATGAATTCTCATTCAGGCTCAAAAGCATTTTGCAAGCTGTTGATTGATTTGGGGCCTTTACACTTATTCTCTTCATTGGTTGATTGCTTCATGTGTGTGTTGGTGATATGACCTACTGGTTTTGCTGGTGCCATCTGGGTGGGAGCTCTTTAATGTGAAGATTTTTCAGTTGGAATGCTCTGAATTTTCATGATGTATATTTGTATCAGTTTCTTGGGTTGACCTCTGGTTATCCTTGTTTCTTTCCCTTTGGGGTTCGTGGTGGCATATGATTGTCGCTTGGAGGGGTGCCAACCTAGTTGGGATGTCTCATGTGCATTGTGATGCCGTTGCCCGGTTCCGTTTGATCTTTGTAATCCGTTTTCAAAGATTAATAAAATCTTTTTTGCCGTTCAAAAAAAAAAATGAATTAGTGACCGATATCCGATTAAGCCAGAGGTAACTCCACTTTGAAGCTGAGGGTGGTCATCCAAATACCAGGAAAAAAAATTAGAAATGCACGCAAAAAAGAAATTAAAATTTGTGGTCATTTTGAACACTCTAACCAAAATGTTTGAACACCCTACCCAAAATGTATGAACACCCAACCCAAATAAATAAGCTCACAGAAATATTTGAATACCCAACGCAATTAGATTTCATTACAAAATAAATAAGGAAAATACAAAATTTGAAATTAAAAAAAAAGAAACGGAACAAGGGAGATATTCTCTCGTCTCTTTCTCTGGAATTGAAATTGGGAAACAACTCGCTTGGGCTGACCCAGTGACTCTCTCTCTCTCACTCATTAATTTTTGAAATTCAAAGGTTCAAGTTCAACCCTAAGTTTTGCGGTATTTGCTTTGATTTGGGTGTAGACAATTGATTTTTCAACTTTTCAGATCTTTGAGCTTCAACCTTTATGAATGTGGATGTAAATTGGATATTTAAGAATTTGGGTGTTTCTTTGTCTTTACACATTTAGCCCTAAAAGGTAAGAACACTTCTAACTCTCTCTCTTAATCTATTTATACCCATTTTTTTTTGAAACACTTTAATATATGTGCATATAGGGAATATAAAAACAATAAAGGGTTAAAATCACTTAGACCCCTCCATCTATCACCCATCCACACATAATACCCTTCATCTTTAAAACCCATCAACCACACCCCCTCATCTTTAACCCGTATCACTTAACCCCCTTCCGTCACCCTTCCGTCAATATCTTTAACAGAAGTTGCCTACTTCGATCCAAATATACATTTTTATGTCAAAATTACCCTCATCTTCATCCTTTCCTTATAACCCTACATTTCTCCTCTCCTTTGTCCTAGCCAAAGTCCCCCTCCTCCTCCTCCACTCCTCTCGAAAACATCACTGTTATTTTCCTTCAAAACAAAAAAGGCCCAGGAAAATTCAGTACATTTTCCATTCAAAATCTCAATCGAATCTATCAAATTGCAGTTTTTCCTGGTAAAACAAGCAAAGCCCAAAAAAATTCAATCACAAAACTAACTAAAATCTAAGATATCAGAAAATTTCCTTTCCTAGCAAACCAAAATTAGAAGATTTTCCTTCAGAACAAACGAAAACCGGAAAACTCAGACCATTTTTTAATCATTCTAGCAATTCAGACCTTTTCCAATCAAAACGCAAACCTAAGAAAAGTTTTCGTCTGCAATTTTCCTAAAAATGAAACCCAGAAAAATTAGGCCCATTTACCATTCATATAACTCATTAAAGTCTCACAATTAGAAATAAATTCAGCCCATTTGTGCAGGTACGATGACCAAACCCATTACCGTGAATCAATCCGCCTTCGAAGCTCGAACAATTGAAAACTCACCGCAAAAATCGGGAAAAAAAAAAAAACTGGCCGTACAAGTCCATATCCGACATAAACGAGAAAAAAGCAAGGTAGGAACATGGTGTTTTCCAACGGCGGTGGCTGTTGGGCTAAAGCGAACAGCCTGGCCGTACGAGTGATGAAGGGGCGGTGGTTCATGGTGTTCGCCTCCTCCTTAATCATGTCGGCCGCCGGCGCCACCTACATGTTCGGAGAGAGAGAGAGAGCGAGAGAGGAAAGGAGAGTCTGGGTTGATTCATAAACATTTGGGCATACCCTAACTCTTGGTTATATAAACAGGGGCGTTTCAGTAAATGCAAGCATCTTTTTAACAGTGTTAGCCCTTTCAAACTGCACAAAAGATGAGGGGGTGTGATTGATAGATTTTAAAGATGAAGGGTGTTATGTGTGGATGTGTGATAGATGAGGGGGTCTAAGTGATTTTAACCCAACAATAAAATTGAAACTTTTGATGATAGAAATCCCAAAAATTTGTCGAAGCGAAGTCATGGGTCAAAAAATCCTGTCATATCATCCTAATGATAGAGATGAAATACGAAGAGCATATCTCCAAAAGGGCTCATATCAACTTATCCACCACAAGTTCCCTAAAAGAGTTATAACTTATAAGTGGATCAATATGTCGGTTTATGTTTATATTGAGTTATGATTTCTAGAGGACCGTAGTAGAATTTTTTGGTGACATTGTTGATTTTAATAGAATTTATTTATTTTTGTTTATGTACAGTTATGAATATGATTTTTAGAGGACCGTAGTAGAATTTTTTGGGGCATTGTTGATTTTAATAGTTTTTTTTTATGTACGGTTATGATTTCTAGAGGACCGTAGTAGAATTTTTTAACACCCTCGCGAGAATTCCTTGAGTCGCCACCGGATTAAGCTGAATTTTTGCATAATCTCCTAACAAATAAAACTTAACGAAAAATAAACGGTTTTTAATCATGCATCTAAGTAAGACACACAATAAGTATACCCTCACTAATGCGAATAAAGTGAGAATGAACAAAGTAGTTCACACACACACACACACACACATATTAAAATCCGTGGACACAACGAATAACACAATATTTGACACAACAGTAATCAGAGCCCCACGCTAACAATCAGAGCCGTTCAAGTTGTTTAAAACATGTTTGTAAGAGTTCCTGTAAAAAATCAACTCATTTGGATATCGGTAAAGGTTTGATAAGTTCATTCAAATTTATCCTGTAAAATCTGACAGGAATCAACTGAATGAACCGATCAAGGTCATACCGATATTCAAATGAGTTGATTTTCTACAGGCAATCTTAAAAACATATTTTAAACAAATTGTACGGTTCCGATCATTTGCGTGGGGCTCACAAAAAAATTTTTGTGTCAAATGTTGTGTTATTCGTTGTGTCCACGGAACCGCTCCCATATATATATATAGGAGTAGGGGTGGGAATTTATGACACGACACGATAACACGATCGGAACACGACACGAAGTTAGCGGGTTAGTGTTGAATATTTCTGACACGAAACACGTATATGACACGACCTGAGAACACGATTAGTAAATAGGTCAGGTTCGGTTCAACCCGCATAACTCGAGAATGACACGAATTAACATGTTCGTTTATTCGTGTCGACACGGTAACCCGAGAATGACACGAATAACCCGAGAATGACACGAATTAATCGTGTCAATTCGTGTTGGGTTCGGGTCAAATTTGTCTAAATAGATTGTTTACAAGTTAATCGTGTCAACCCGAACACGACACGAATATTAGCATGTCGGGTTAGGGTTCAGTTTTTCGACACGATTAGTAAAGCAGGTCATTTCGACACGAACCCGATTTGACACGAACCCGATTCGACACGACACGAACACGACACAACACGGCCCGACGCCCACCCTATATAGGAGGCATTTCTATTAAGGGCTCCCTCATATAGGTTACATGCGGGATTTTTCGTTCGGGTTCGAATTTCGACGATCCGAACCGTTAAATGTGTTTAGAATGCGTTTCTAAGGTCTACTAAGAGGATTCGTCAAAAAAAAATATCCGGAAGGGCTTGATCCAAGCATTTTTCGATAAAAACGTACATATACATGTTTATCAAAAAATGCTCGGATCAATCCCTTCCGGGTATTTTGTTTTTGACAAATCCTCTCGTTGGACCTTAGAAACATGTTTTAAACACATCTAAAGGTTCGGATCATCGAAATTTGATATCGAACAAAAAATCCCGCACCGTAGTATATGATCGGTGCGGGATTTTTTGTTCGAGATCAAATTTCGATGATCCAAACCGTAATCCATAATAGAATTCCCAGACTTTACTCTAACTCTTTTTCAAACTTGTGTCTGCTCTAATACTTCGTCAAACTTGTATCAAATTTATGAAAAATCAAATCCTTCTTTGAATTCCAAACCACCTGCATTCCGAAACAACAAATTGGATCAAAAGTATGACACTACAAACTGGACCACGTAATATACAGCTTGTGAATGTTTGGTTCCTTATTTAACACAATACAAATGGATGATTGTGGGGTGGTAATTGTACAGGATGGGGGTTTGCTCGATGACGACAAACATTCGATGCTGAAATTTGAGAAAGTAACACACGAACATGGAAAAAAACGTGAAGAATTTGGACATTGTTAAGGAATTAATTAAACACAAGCTTCCTCTACTGTTTTTTATTGCACCTTCCCCTTTGCCATTGAAGAATTTGGTCATGTGAAATGCAAACAAGATTAAGAACAATTCTGCTGAGTCCAACCCAGATTTCCCATTGATCCAAAAAAAAAACCCAGATTTCCCTATGAAGGCTATAGATCCTCCACCGGAATCCCCAGAGATGGTGATGGAAGCTCAAATCCCAGAAACCCTCTCTTCTACAGAAAATAACTCCATAAAAAAGCCAGAATATGGTTGTAGTCTCAATCTCTTATCCGTCCGTACTCAATAAATCACATTTGGTAGCTTACATTTTTTAGTTTGATATAAAATTTTATTTTTCACAAATTCCTACCTTGAATGCAACCCATACGTATGTTATTACGAAACAAGGGTACATAATATGCGTACAAAAGTATCAATAGTGAGCAAGAAAATGACGCAAAAAAATTGATAACCACAGATTTATTTCTAGTGTTTTCTACTGAAGGGTGCTTTGGCTATAAAACTCGATCCGTTGACTAATAAAAGAATTTAAAAAAAAAAACAGAAGAACAAAAGAAGGGGGAAGCAGAAGAACAAAAGAAAAAAAAAAAAAAAACAGGGGAACAAAAAAAGTCGTCGCCTTCGGAAAAAAACTTTAAAAAGTCGTCATCTTCAACGCCGTTCAAATTCTTCCACCGATTTCAATGGCAGTAAAGGGGGAAGCACTCATTCTAGAGAGGAGTGGATGAATTTTTTGGACACAATAGACAATGGGGCTTGTGTTTAACTATTGAAACTTGAAAGGATTGAGTTGGAGTTTAGGAAAAGTGAAATCAGGGTGTCCAGCGTATTTTTCCCTAAAAATTGGTGACGTGGCAACCCATCATTGGTTTGGAGAAAATGTGGGGGTTTACACCACCAGTGAAAATAATTTATTCTCTTGTTTGAAATCCCGATATGAATTCCACACAATACAGTTTGTATTTGGTATACACCAAATTCGTAGTTTTATTGCTTGTTTTTCATAGTAATATCTTTGCAGATTGATGCAGGCTGCAGCTGATAATGGAAGCTCAGAGTCCTATTTATGTAGAGTTCAGAATAGACAGCTGTAACAAAAGTTAGGTACTACTCAGGGCCGGCCCTGGGCATAGGCCGACCAGGCGGCTGCCTAGGGGCCCCAGTTTTCGGGCCACTAATAGGCCCCCAAAATTTGGGAATATAATAAATATTATATGTGTCAAAGATTGAATGTAATTGTAATTCTGGCGTAGTGGTAAGACTCATGTGACTTGTCTTGAACAACGCGAGTTCGATTCCCATAGCCGTCACTTTCACACGCATATATTTTTGAAATTGTAGAAAAAATTTAGGTGAAAACGGCAGTGTGTGAGACTTGAACTTGCTCCGCTCCACTGTGCCACGACGCTATAGTGTACATTTGGTGGAACAACTAAATTATATACTATTAAAGGGCTCCATTATTAAATCTTGCTTAGGGCCACCAAAATCTCAGGGCCGGACCTGGTACTACTCCTACAATTTTCGTTCAATGGTAGCAGTATTTGATTCCTTTATACTGCATGCTTTCTTTCTTCTTTGGGGGTACTACGGAAATATTACTGCATGCTTTCCATTTCACTTGTTTTAGTTATCCAATATTTTATTCTGACACCATCTGAGTTCAAGACTTCCAGTTACAGTAGCTAGTAGCTACCCAACTTTCAAAGTTTGCATTCCTATGATCTTAATTTCCACATTTATTTCTATTCTAACAAACAGGACGTTTGACGTCAGAATGGAAATTATAACCCCCGGGAGTCTGGTGGTCAATGTTTAGAACGTAGGATTTGCTCTTCATCTCTTCATATTTTAGGTTTGAAATCTACTACTACTAAATTCTTTGGAGTCGTATGGTCTACACACAGTTTTATTTCGATTTTAATTGAACACCTTCAACTAGGCAGTGTAATTAACCCACCAGCATTAGTCGAGAAGCTTGAACTGGCACGAATACCTTAGTTATAAAAAATATGGGCAAATATAACTTCATAGAAGTAACCATAAATTTTTGTAGTACATAAAAAAAAAAAAAACCAGTTTCGTTTTTTTTTGTCCTTATTCAATTTTTTTCTCATTTGTTAATTTTGCGTCGATTTTTTGTGGTTTCTTGATTCGTTTCGACGAAAGAAATCTAAAAAGTATAAAATTATTAACCAAACTTAAAGTTTTGTGAATAAAGACAAAAAAATAATCCAATAAACCACAAAATTTGGATTATTTTGGTCTTTAGTGAACTTTTAAATTTTTTTTATCATAATTGTGTACTTTTTAGATTTCTCTCGTCGAGACGAATCAAGAAACCACAAAAAATCGACACAAGATTACCAAATGCGAAAAAAATTTGAATAAGGACAAAAAAAGACCAAACTGGTTTTTTTTACCCAAATTAAGGAGGCCTAAATTTAAAAGTTCACTGAAGACAAAAATAATCCAAATTTTGTGGTTTATTGGATTATTTTTTGTCTTTATTCACAAAACTTTAAGTTTGGTTAATAATTTTATACTTTTTAGATTTCTTTCGTCGAGACGAATCAAGGAACCACAAAAAATCGACGCAAGATTAACAAATAAGAAAAAAAAATTGAATAAGGACAGAAAAATAACCAAACTTATTTTTTCTTGATGTACTACAAAAAATTTATGGTTACTTCTATGAAGTTATATTTGCCCATATTTTTTATGACTAAGGTATTTGTGCCAGTTCAGGCTTCTCAACTAATGCTGGGGGCTTAATAACACTGCCTAGTTGAGGGAGTTCAATTAAAATCAAAGTGAAACTGTGTGTAGACCATACTGACTCCAAAGAATTTAATACTAGTAGATTTCAAACCTGAAATATGAAGTGATGGAGAGCAAATCCCACATTCTAAACATTGACCACCAGACTCCCGGGGTTATACTAATTTCCACTACAATTTTGCAGCAACAAACAATGGAAAATGGGCCCCACGTCTTAACATCCCATATCCCATCCCCAAATCCCCAATAACATACCTGGCCTGAGTGATAAACTCACCATCCACCAGTGGGGAATCGATTTAAGCCGGAACAAAATCCCACATAGATTGACTCCACGAGAGTTTATAGCATTTATGAGGTTCTGAATTAGAGACCTAGGGAGGAGCAAGCTTTTAAAATCCTAGCCTTTGAGCATATAAATCCCCTTCCCTTCATTACTTCAAATAATGAAGGGAAGGGGATTTGTATAGTTATGTGCTCAAAGGCTTGAATTTTAAAAGTTTGCTCCTCCCTAGGTCTCTAATTCAAAACCTCATAAATGCTATAAACTCTCGTGGAGTCAATCTATGTGGGATTTTGTTCTGGCTAAATCGATTCCCCACTGGTCGATGGTGAGTTTATCACTCAGGGATTATACATGCTGATTTAAACGGCAGTTTCGGGGCTTTTAAATATGGTTCCTATATGTACGAAATCTTTCAACAAAACTTCCTTCCTTCTAAGTGATATAAACAGTGTTCTTTCCACCCATTCAATCTCGAAACAACTCGATCCTTAATAAATCTAAAAAGACTCATTTTGGATCTTCCCATTTGTGAAGGCAACCCGACATATACTTTCCCAACTCCGCTCTAACAGGAACTCCAAACATATCACCACAAAATTTTGAATTCTTAAGCAGTGTCGTAATTTCCAACAAATTTTTTTCAACTATATTCTATCTTTCTTAAAATGAAAATAAACCTGGCAACTATTAAGCTAAGTGCATTATTTACATTATCAATTTAAATATGTTAGTGTGGATGGTCGGGGCCGGCCCACGCTTTTTGTTTTGAAAAATAGGCGATTTAGGAAAAAAGAAAATTTAGAGTCGCCACCTGGGGTTTAATTTTTGGAAAATGTTTGGTACCCGAGAAACCGTTTAGAAAAATAATGACTCTTTCACCGCTAAAAAAGGATGCGAAAAATAGAGATTTGGTTCGGGAGCCAGGTTACGTGCGGTGAAGGTTTTGTTTGAAAAAGCACCCCGTACGCCCGGAAATTTCCGGTCTCTACTAAATATTTGTGGGATTTTATGAAAATATTTTATTGCAAACTTTATTCACATAAACGTAAATAAAATAAAAGAAAAATGACAGTAATAAACAATAATGAATCACATGATTTGCAAATAAACATTTAGACAGAATAAATTAACCAAGAGGGGGGTCTAAATGTAAGACCAAAAAGTCAGGGGGGTCGATTGCAATAAGACCCCACTGGTTATTTCAAAAAACAGAGCACCGGATTCCAAAAAACAGAGCATGGAAAATGTTTCACTTTTTCTAGCGTACGGTGTAGCAAATTGCACCGCACGGTGCAATTATTAACACCGCACGGTGTTGCCGGCAGAGAAATTTTCAAATTTTGTTTCGATCAAAATAGGAACTGTCTATATTTTTGACATGAAAATCTCATCCTCTGATAGCCTTTGGGAATTTGGAAAACGATTTTGATGAAAGTATACCTCCTCTCATGAACATAATCACGTGATAATTACAAGATATCACGCAAAATATACATTCGGGAGATTGATATTTATTGAAAAGTACCCTTCCGAATTTGAGAGAGAGTTACAGAACTTCTCCCAAACTCAGTAGAATCCCCTCAGAGAATGAAATCTACGTTAGGAACACGGTTTATACCTTGAAATGACCTTTATGGAAGAATAAAATCGGTTGGATATAGGAAATGGACACTGGACCTTTGGGTTTTGTGAAGCAAATTGTTCTTGTGAAGCTGTGGATGAGTGAGAGTATAGTAACAAGGCTTTGAGGGAGGAGTGATTTCACTGGAGATTTTTGGTTGATTTTTTTGTACTGGGAATCAGAGTTTCATACGTAGCTCATAAAATGTTTTGCGTAGCTACCAAAAACGTTTGAGGAGATTCGTTTATATGGACGATGTTGCCGTACCTCACTTTCTTTGGCGAGATTCGTACGTAAATAGGGCGGGCTACGATGGTAGATTTGTCGTGTTACGCGAATGAAACTGAGCTGCTGGGCAAACCCAGGATTCCCGATGATGGGACAAGGGTGCCGCATGGCATGCTTAGTGCACCGTACGGTACAACCAAGCACACCGCACGGTGGAGATGGAATTCTGGGCCGTACGGTTTGGGAAATGAGGCCGTACGGTTCAAGTGAGTAGGGTTTTGATTCCTTTG
Organism: Gaultheria prostrata; assembly: GCA_036023075.1. Lineage (NCBI taxonomy): Eukaryota > Viridiplantae > Streptophyta > Magnoliopsida > Ericales > Ericaceae > Gaultheria > Gaultheria prostrata. Next base: position 11,644 of record JAXBDA010006454.1, read on the forward strand.
GTTTATTCTGACCCGAGGGATCGTTCTGAGGCATATTTTGTGTGTTCTTTTCATCATCAGGGATGCACAAGTCATCAAAATTGGGGTGTCTACATTTGCCCCTCTTCGACGAGGCTTAGCCATCATCGTGATGATGCAAGTCGCGTCGAAGACTCGGACATCCCAATTTGGTTACTTGCACGAAAATCAATAAAATAGAAAATTTGGTCGAGCTTAGAGCTTCCTACGTACCTCGTTTGTGAGGATCAAACCAATCGTAGGAGGCTTCTAAAATGTTTTTTGGAAAATCAATTAACCGTTAATAACATCTCGGAGGCTCTAAAATGATTTTTGGAAAATCAATTAGCCGTTAAAAATATCTCGGAGGCTCTAAAATGATTTTTTGGAAAATCAATTAGCTGTGAAAAATATCTCGGAGGCCCTAAAATGATTTTTGGAAAATCAATTAGCCGTTAAAACATCTCGGAGTCTCTAAAATGATTTTTGGAAAATCAATTAGCCGTGAAAAATATCTTGGAGGCTCTAAAATGATTTTTGAAAAATCAATTAGCCGTTAAAACATCTCGGAGGCTCTAAAATAATTTTTGAAAAATCAGTTAGCCGTTAAAAATATCTTAGAGGCTCTAAAATGATTTTTAGAAAATCAATTAGCCATGCAAAATATCACGGAGGCTCTACAATGATGTTTGGAAAATCAATTACCGTTAAAAACATTTCGGAGGCACTAAAATGATTTTTGAAAAATTAATTAGCCGTGAAAAATATTTTGGAGACCCTAATATGATTTTTGGAAAACCAATTAGCCATTAAAACATCTTGGAGGCTCTAAAATGATTTTTGGAAAATCAATTAGCCGTTAAAAATATCTCGGAGGCTTTAAAATGATTTTTGGAAAATCAATTAGCCGTGAAAAATATCTCGGAGGCTCTGAAACGATTTTTGGAAAATTAATTAGCCGTTAAAACATCTCGGAGGCTCTAAAATGATTTTTGGAAAATCAATTATCCGTGAAAAATATCCCGGAGGCTCTAAAATTGGAAAGTCAATTAGCCGTGAAAAATATCTTGGAGGCTCTATAATGATTTTTGGAAAATCAATTCGCCGTTAAAACATCTCGGAGGCTCTAAAATGATTTTTGGAAAATCAATTAGCCGTGAAAAATATGTAATGCCATAGAGGACTTATGAAGTTTTAAAAAAAAATAATAATGTCGCAGAGGACTTGGAAAAATTAATGATTACCGCAGAGAATTTTGAAAATAAGTTTTTGGAAAATCTCCTTAGCGAGTAGATCGGTACCATTGAGGATTTTTAAAAGAACATGGTTCTTCCTAAAACATGAATAGTAAAGGGGTGACAGTGTGATTTTTTAAAGAGAGAAGAGAAGGATACCGTACGGTTGGGTGATATACACCGCACGGTTTGGATAGAGACACCGCACGGTGTCGCCGACTTTTAAACACGATTTTGTAACCACCAAGCAACTTTGATTTCTTTGCTCCTTGGTTCAAATCGATCGATCAGTTACTCTTCCAAGTGAAAACTGACCCTCACTTCTGTCCGAAACCTTCTTCTTTCCCAAAATTCCAACCAAAATCGTTGTCTTTCCAAAACCATGGCGCGTTTTGGTAGTGGTGAGGATCAATCTTCGTCGTCCAGTGGTGAACAGTCACCGTTGGTTCATGGGGAAGAGAGTTCAGCACCCCAATCAGTTGTGGGTGATGCAACTTTGATGGGTGATGCTTCTTCAAACTCGGTTGGTTCGGTTGGGGTGAGTTCGAGTGGTACCGAACACTGTGCGATGGAAGTTGGGGGTGAAGCACCCCATACGGCAGAGGCGGGTAGAGATGGCTCCCATACGGCCGAGCCCAACAGTGAAGGGCCACACACGGGGGTGCTGAGTGGTGGCGTGGCGGAGATGGGTGGAGCCCATGGTTCAGTTGGCAGTAGTGTTAGTCTGGCGGTTGCTGGTGAAACTCCGATAAGTAGTGATGTTGATGATCGGCCCATGGGAGGCGATAATGTTGCCATGCAGGGTGGCGAAAGCGGTTCTGGACCCATGGATGTTGATGTACCGGACGCGGGCGCAAAGGTTTATAAGATGGAGATGGATATCGGTGGAGCGCACGTTATGGTTGAGCAGAGACCCGCCGGGGAGGGTGTTGAGAGTGGCTCACAGGTTAGTTTAGTTCCCAACGACCTTTTGAGTGCCACTTTGGTTACTAAGGTTTCCAGTAGAGGGTGAGCGGACATCGACGGCCATCCCGGTGGTTAGGAGAAATTTGGGGAAGGACACAGTGATGGTGGAGGAGGCTCGAGACTCGAGCAGCAATGGCGGGGAGATGGTTGGTGGAGAGGGGGCACGTACTGAGGTGGCTAGACCTACATTGACAGCTTCCCGGGTTTACAGAGGTTTAATTCAGTCACTTGGCACGGGGAGCGTTCATGACGTAGAGTCTTCTGACCCACCGCTATTTTCTGCTGTGGTTGGTTCTTCTCGGTCTTGGGGGCCTACTCTGGGTGACACTTCGGAGGGAGTGAGAGACGAGGACTTGGCACAGACCCTTCAGGAGGATCCGATTTTTGCTGACGTTTTGGTTGAGGAGAGAATGTCTGAGCACGTTCAGGATGTTGTTTTGGAGAAGATACAGAGAGAGGCTGAGGCTACAGGAGAGGGAGAGCCGTTGTCCTTGGTTGCGGAGGTGACGAGAGCTGAGAGAGGCATGCCCCCTATTGTAGAGACTTACGTGCCACAGGTGCACTTCTTTGTTCCATTGGGGTGTGACGTATATACGCCGATGCAACTGTTTTACCCCGAGATGACCTTGCTGAGAGACCTGGAGACCCATATTTCAGCACATCCACTGGTATGTATTTTAATTGTTGCACTTGTTTGAATTCCCATATTTGCATGCTTTCACTACTGTTGTCTGAAAAACTTGCACTTGCCTTTGAAACAGCAGAGCATGTCTTTGGCTGTGTATGGAGGTTCGTCATACTCCTAAGCCCGCTTTCAGAGTTTGCCGGCGGCGGTGAGAGAGATAGTTGAGGGTACGGGCTTCGTGGATTTTATTAGGTTGCTGGTGCCGACACGGGCGGACCGCAAGCTGCTGAGGGCTTTAGTTGAGTGTTGGTGGGACACCACTTACACTTTCCACTTGAGGTTTGCAGAGATGACAGTGACGCCTTTGGATTTTTCGGCGATCACTGGTTTGAGGGTGGGTGGTGAGCCGATCCCGTTCGACTCGGGTTTGTACAGAGACAGAGCAACTATCAGGCACTTTCTGGGGAGAGAGGTAGGTGAAGGGTAGCCCATGGTGCGGTTTGACCACTTGCCGGCTATCTGGGACAACGAGCCAGAGTCGCAGACGGAGGCGGCTCAGATGGTGAGAGCTTACTTGTTGTTCCTTTTTGGAGTGTCCCTGTTTCCGAACAGGCGGAGTGAGGTTCACCTGGGTTGGCTCCCGGTGTTGGCAGACTTGGGGAGAGTGGCGAGCTTGGACTTTGGAAGCACTGCTCTTTGTACCCTCTACTGCTTCCTGGGTTCTGTTAACCGCGGCGAGGGGACGAGCCTCGGCGGCTTTTGGAGAGTGCTGGAGGTAAGAATTTACATTTCCTTTTGCTTTCAAGTACTTGAGATAATGCCATGTATATTGTTGCTCCTGTTTGCTGATGATTTCCCTTAACCATGCAAGTGTGGGCTTATGAGGTGCTGAGGATGTATCCTCTAGCGAACAGACATGACAATCCAGATGTGATCCCCCGAGCAGCGAGGTGGGCCCGAGACCACCGTGGCAGTGACATCCATGCATGGAGAGTGAACGACTTCCGTCGTTTCTTGAACCAGACTGATGGTAGTATGGTATGATTCTGAATCCTTTGTTGCTTTCAAGGTTGAGCTTTCCATTCTGCTTTCAATTTCTTAAAAAGATTGAAATTTCTTGCAGGTGAGGTGGCATGTCTAGGATGAGGTTGAGCACGAGTGCCTGGGGCGAAGCAGAGAGGTGACACGGGGGTGGATACTGCTGGAGTCCCCGTACGGCTGGGAGTGGTACTTGGGAGAGAGGGTGCCTTGTCAGTCCCTGAGGCTTAAGCACTTCAGGATACCGGAGCGTATACCCCCCGGCGTGCAGAGGACTGACGAGTGCACACAGGCGGAGATAGAGAGTTACACTGTGCTGAACACTGAGTTTCCCTTCAACAACTCTCCAGACTACGAGCGTTTTCTAACTGAGGACCTGGTTAGCTTCTTGGATATGGAGACTCTTATAGCGGCCATGGAGGTAGAGAGAGCCTAGCCAGTGTTGAGGAGAGAGATAGAGGTTCAGATGTCAGGCGGGATGATGGGAGTGTTGGAGATTCCTTCGGTTGCACCCCCGCTTGACCTTACTTCTGTTCAGGTAACCTTTAAAAGAAAGAAAACACATATTTTAGTTTGCATTTTCTTAAGCATTATTTGAAATACCTGCTAATGCCTTTGCTACTTTTTGTAGATCCCTGCTAGTTGGGTGTCTTCGTCTTATCAGCTGAACCTTGACTTGGAGGCTTTAGTGCGACGGCTAATGATAGGCGATGTCCTTGAGGTGCGCCCCCGAGCTGAGCCGGGAGTGGTGTTTAGAGAGGGCAGACCTGGCAGAGGTGGTCCCGGTCGTGGCAGAGGAGCTCGTGGAGCCCGCGGTGGTGGTGACAGAGGAGCTCGTGGGGAGCCAGTAGAGTGGATCGTGGAGGAGCCAGCAGAGGAGTAGGGCGTAGGGCTGGCCATAGCCTTCTCCTGGCAGAGGGACTTCTCAGGTAATCCTTATGCCTTTGTTTATTGTGCTTCATGCTTTGAGACTTGTATTGTGAGCTTTGTATACTGATGGAATTTCTTTGCTTGTGCAGAGTATGTCCCCACCTCCGAGGACTGAGCGCGGAAGACCGTTGATGAAGCAAGCTGGAGATGGTCCTGCGATTCCTCCTTCTGACAGAGTTCTTCGAGATCGCCAGTCTTCAGTTGAGAGACCGGGAGGGAGTGCACAAGGGAGTTCGGTTCCACCACCACAATCGTTTTTTCGACTGGGAGAGGTAGAGAGTAGTGAGGAGGAGAACGCAGGTCCTGCTGAGTCCGAGGAGTTCAGGCCGCGGGTGCAGAAGAGGCCTCGCTCTTGAGTTGGTAGGTCGGGCCTGCGTGCCTGCTTTTTTATTTGGGTGCCTGTTTGCCTGTTTTTCTTTTCTTTTCATGAATGTGGCCTGCGTGCCACAGTAGCAATTGTTGATGCTGGGCTTGTTTTGCCCTCAGACGGATGTATTTTCGTTTTGACATGGATATCATTTATGGTTTTTATAAAAACTTGCACTTTCGTTATGTAGAAATGACTTACATTAACAAAAAAAATTGAATCTAAGAGTCGAATCTAGCACTGGGAATATATGACACGAGACGCTGTGGGGAAATAGGAATTTAAAACTGGGAGAAATATGTGAGTTGACTCGATAGAATTTGACACTATCGACTTTTAATGGAAAAACCGGGAAAACGACGGCCGCGAGAGAATTTGAGTGTAAATGCCCCGTAATCTTATGATTTGAATTGATTAATCAAACAAACCCCGAATGTAAGTCACAACGCTCGTAAATCCATAAAACCTCGAAAAACCATAATCTGGTGTGCCGGGACTTCATTTTCGGCAATCGCCTTCTAAATGAGCGAAAACTCGACTAATCCATGAAACATACTTGACACATCCTTCTTGAGTTTGAAAATGCATGACATGGCCTTGCTTGAATTGAATATACAGAGAAGTTGTAGAAAAGTCGCGAAAGTTTTGCCAAATCTCTGTATCAAGGGTTTTCGGAGTACCCGGCCATTGAGACATCGTTAAAAATGCCAAATAATTCCTCCACTAAGCTTTTGATACTCATTGTGGGTTGCATGTACAAGAAAAGTGGCCAAAAGAAGCTACGAATAGGTCCCGGGAACCAAAATTACAAAGTTGGCCTAAGAAATTGCCATCGATGTCGTACGGCATGCACATTGGCGCCTCACGGTGCCATTGTGTATGTCATACGGTGCTAGGGTTTGGTGCCCCACTTCTGACACTTTTTTCTGCAATTCTGACTTCCATTTTGGCCCTTTATCAGTTGTTTGCACGTCCCAAGGTCTTGAAAAGCTACTTCAAAGTTTATTTTTGGAAAACTTACAAATTTTGCATCATCTTCGCGTTCCTCAATGTGGAACGCTTCCCGAGGCGCGCATTTTTTGAGATTTTTTAACTTTTCTTCCCTAAATGCTTATAAATAGCATTGTTTCCACATCATGTTCATCCCAATATCATACTTTCACACTTCCTTCCATATTCTCCAAATGGCTGCTAGTATCTTAGCTTTGGTTCGACCCTGGCTCGATGAACTTGACGACATGGGCTGGTTGAACTTTCATGATCACAGGTTGACGTCATTGCGCTACATTCGGGATGTGGCTATACGTCCAGAATTTCTCCATGCTGCTGTCAATTTCTTGGATCCTGAAGTGCATGTAGTTCGCTTCGGCCTTCAAGAGTTATGCTCCACGGTGGAAGAGTTCCACGCGTACCTTGGCAGTTTCAATCTGGAGACTCCCGTTATTCCTCTTCAGGGAGTAGGCTATGCCGATGTGCTGTCCTTAAAGCTGAGTTTGAGCAAAATACTGCGAGGTTCATGATCCAAGGAGGAGTGCTCAATATCCCACGTCTTATCAACCAGTTTCGTCCTGAGGGTTTTGCCTTGTGTCTCAGCATCCTTGCTGCATTCTTGATTGTTCGTTTTGACAATCAAGCGAGCGCTGCACTTGTGGGAGTCGCTAAGAAAATTGAGGAGCGCAAAAATGTGGCTCCAATGGTTCTGGCTGAGACTTTGGTGGGGTTAGATGGAGTCCATGCTGGGCGGACAAACGTCTTCGAGGGCAATGCTTTGCTCCTACATGTAGGTTTCATTCTCAAGTCTCCTTTTTCTGGTTTATCTCTCGTTCTCTTTTTACCTCAACGCTCGGGTTCAGGCTTTCTATGGCTTCTTACTTGTTTTTTCTGTCATACAGACTTGGCTTTGTGATAAGGCTGTTCTTCTGGAGGCGGTGCCACGGAACAGGGTCCATGAGACACAAGGCTTTGTTCAAAGAGAATATCAGAAGTTTTATAGGAGTGTTCCCGGTTGGGTTCAAGTGCTTTTCCAGCTTAGAGAGGAGACAATCTTTTGGCGCTTGTCTTGGCTTGATCGTCCGATCATGGCAGTGAGCAATATGGGACGTCATCGAATAGTTCTGGCAGGTCTGACATGTTGGACCTTTTACATCCCTTACCGTATTCTCCGACAGCTTGGTGTTGGTCAAGCACTACCGCCAATGGATCCTGAAAAACTTCGTCATGCCGAATTTCAACCATGCAACTATTCAGGCCTATCAGAGTACTTGGAGGGAGAGCGTGACCGTTCCAAGAGATGAGTATCCCAGCATTGTGCTTCCGGGGCGTTATAAGAAATGGCTGATAAGAGGGACTGAAGCAAGAGAGAATGGGAACCAAAATTGACATTTGACTCAATCTTAATGTATCCGAAATAAATTGCTGACTCATGACATGTTTCATGTGGGCCAATGCTTTGCTTTTGTTGTGTTGTTTTGAAAGATTCATGCTCAGCCATGTAATCAAAGAAATTAGTTTGAATAAAAGTGAATTATGAAAATTCTCCGCTTTGATTCTCATTGATTACGATTGTAAGCGTGAATGACGGCTTTGGAATCAACTCAATAGATGTTTCAAAAGATTGCGACCGGTCCTTAATGTGAGGATGCCTACGTATCCTTAAAAAAGAATCAGATCATGACGTAGTTCATGCATACAATTTTGGCTAGGGCTCGCTCGAGTGTTCACACTCTCCTTTTGTGCTCTAACTTTTGCCTAGTACCGCCCTTTCGTGTTTTTGGTCTAGCAAGATTTTTTGATTGATTTGTCTTAGATTTTACCTAAGCCGTCCGATGTGGGTTTCCGACCTAGCAGACTTGTTCTAATTTTTGCCTAGCACTGCCCGCTCTTGCGGTTTTCAGTCCAGCGAGCTTCTCTCAGGGATAGTATATCTTAAGCTGATCCATGTTGACCAAAGTTACGAATTCGTTGCCGTCGAGATCAATGAGTTGAGTTGCGCTACCAGACAGGATTTTCTTGATGATGTACGGCCCTTCCCATTTTGGTCAAAATTTCCCACACGGATCGAAAACTGGAGCCCGGATCTCCTTTAGAACCATGTCTCCTTCTTGCAAATTCCTGGATTTGACCTTCTTGTTGAAAGCGCAAGCAATTCGACGTTGATACCCTTGAACGTGATATAAGGCCTTGAGCCTTCTTTCGTCAAACAACATGAGTTCTTCAAATCTTGCGCTCTACCATTCAGCTTCTCCGATTTCTGATTCTATCATGACCCTCAGAGATGGCACTTCAAGTTCGATAGGGAGAACGGCTTCCATACCGTAGACCAAAGAATATGGTGTTGCCCCTGTCAGAGTACGGATGGATGTCCGGTATCCCTATAGTGCTAACGACAGTTGTTCATGTCAATTCCTTGCAGACTGAGTAGTTCTTTCCAGTATCGACTTGATGGTTTTTTTGGCTGCTTCTACAGCTCTGTTGGTTTGCGATCGGTAGACGGTTGATTTGTGAACCTGAATTCCAAATTCTTCGAGCACTTCCGTAGCTCTACCCTTGAAGTGAACCCCATTGTCAGACACAAATGCGTGAGGGACCCCATATCGGTAGATGATGGTTTGCTTGATGAAGTGAGTGACCTGAACCGCTGTGAGAGTAGTATACGAGGCAGCTTCAACCCGTTTGGTGAAATAGTCAATAGCAACCAAGATGAATTTGTTCCTTTTTGAAGCAGCCAGAGTGATCTTGCCGATGACATCAATTGTCACGCCCCAAATTTCATAAATATAATTCAGTACATCACCCACGTGGAGGTCAACGCCATCCACGGTCAAAGTCAAGTTACACGTTCAGAGTCAATAAAAGTCAAGAGTTTAGTGTACCGAATTAAATACATAAGCCGAATAGTCTATCCAAATTTCTAGTAAAAA
>JAXBDA010006455.1:0-20720 GCA_036023075.1 Gaultheria prostrata
TGACTGGGCCGAGGATATTCCAAAAAAGCACGGCACGGCACGACACGGTTATTAAATAGGCTCGGCACGGCACGGCACGAAGCACGCTAGGCACGGAAATAAATGGGCTGGGCCGGCACGGCACGGCTCATTCGACACCTCTATTCGAGAGAATGGAAATGAAAATGTATGTTTGTTGGAGGGGTTACATGGGCTGACACCTTTTTTAACAGGGACCGTCCATGGGCTAACTGGCAGCATTAAGAGCACTAGTGGGCCAACAGTCCATTACATTCATAAGTTATATTGGGTCGGCTTACACGAGCAGGCTGGGCCAAGTTTCTGATTGGTCATGGGCTAGCATTAGGGAAGCCCGTCTTAGCCGAAGGAAAAGCCTCTACCACACTGCTTAGGATTTTTTTTTTTTGAAGAGCAAAAATAATAGTACTAATTTTATTAATCTTTGGAAAGGTACAAATATTAAAGGGAAACGAGACCCTCTCAACGATTGGCAAGAAGCCAATCGAGAAAACCAAGACCGAAGCCCAAACATCCCCATGGGTCATAATACCCTAGCTATCACAACTCAACGCAACTCCGAATGCAAAATTCTCTCCAAGTAAAACGTACTATAGACTGTAGTACCATAATGTCACATTTTGAGGTTTTTTCCCCTGCGAATGCTTGAATTTTTTATTTTGCCGCGCTATCATGTACAGTATATGATTCAACATACAACATAAGATAATAGAATCGTTAAAAGTAATTAATGCATGACAAAAATGATAAATATATAACAAAAGTGTCAAACTCAGCTTCAACACATTCACATAGTGTGTGGAGCCCATACACATTTCACATTCAAGTGTGTGTGGGCTCGACATTTGTTGTGACCTAAATGGAGTATAAAAGCATCAACAAAAAATGAAAAGAGAAAACGTTACCACACAAATTAACCCTTAACTTTTCGTCGCTTCCTGATTTCTATCCGTAAATATCTCTCATTCAATGTATTTCTAGGATATATATATGGGTCTTTTTCAAATTTGCTTTGCTCAACAATGATCTGTGATTTATGGGGAGAGAGAGAGAGAAAAGGAGAGAGAATTTTCGACATTTTTCGTGACCAAAATATAAAAACATCAACAAAAAATGCAAAGAAAAAACGTTGCCGTACAAACCTTTAACTTTTCGTTGCTTCCTTATCCGTACATCTCTCTCATTAATGGGTCTTTTCCAAATTTGCTACTTTTTTTTTTTTTGGGTAAATTGGAAAATCAAATACAGAACGGAAAAGCAAACAGCAACAACAAACGATAATGAAAAACAGCAACACAACGATCAATCCAAATCTTCACAAGATCGAGTTCCAGAGAAGAAGAATTTGCATCCAACTTCCACCGACGCCGGGGTCTTATTTGCTGCCGCCACCGCCGTCTTTGTGCTGCCGCCGAGAACCACCCACCGCCGCCTTCATCAGAAGCCATTGGAGGCCGGAGCTCGAGATCCATCACATATTGGTGATGGTCAAACCAAAAATGCAGGAGATCTGGGCGATTCGAACTCTCTCGGAGGAGAGTGACTCAGCCTAGATCTACAAGCTAAGAGGAGAAACCGGAGAGAGGAGAGGAGAGGAGAGGGGGGAACTGAGAAGAGGGGAGGCGGCGGGATGGGGGAAGGGGGAAACCCTGCACTTTCTCTCTCTAACCTCTCTCAACATAGGAGTCCAAATTTGCTTCGCTCAACAGTGATCTGTGATTTATGGGTCTTGAAAGATGGATACAGGCTTGATTCTCAATTTTGGACTAAAATGGTGTCTGAATCCATTTTCCCAGGTTTTCCACCTTCTAAACATTAATAAGAGGGTGTTTGGGAGCTACTTATTACATTCTCATTTTTACATTTTTTACTTTTGAGTGTTTGACACACAACATGCATAATACATTCCTCCAAAATGAGTTTTTGATTTTTGGGTTTAGAGAAGTAGGGAGATAGGAGCTTTTTGACTTCTCATTTTCTCTTTTTCCTATTTTGATTAACAAAAAGACCTAGAGAATGTATTCTGCACATATCTTTCAAACACTACTCTTGTTGCGACATGCATTCTACACATTTCTACCAAACATTCAACCAGGTTCAAAATACATTCTGATCATAATCCAAAAAACTAAAAAGCCAAAAAGGTGAAATTGATAAGCTAAGAGGGTGTTTGGCCAACTGGGTTTCTTATTTTCCCATCGTTGGTTTGGCATTTTGGCTGTTTGGGAACCAAATATCCAAAACTCATTCTTCATTTTGGGGGTTAGGAGCATAATCTGTGAAACAGGTCTTCCCTTCCTTTTCACATTCTCATTTTCTCATTCTCCTTTCAGATTTTCCCCTCATCTCCTCTCTCCCATATCTACTCTTCTTCTTCTTCTTCTTCTTCTTCTTCTTCAGTTCAAATAAAGGAAACCCAGAAAATAAAAAAAAATCCATTTTTTCTCCCAATCAGGCTCAAAAAATCCCGCAAAAAGAAAAAAAAAATTGAGACCAATAGAGAGAAACCCAGGAAATCCAAAATCATCAAACTAATAGCAGGAGAAATCATGAAAATAAAACAGATATGTATAGATTTCGTCGGACCTCAAAAAATGTCTAGATTTCGTCGGACCTCCATTCTTGGGACCTGATTATCACTCGCGGTGGGATGATCGGTCGGTGATGATCGATTTTGGTGGGATGATCGGTCGGTGATGATCGATTTTGGCGGTGGATGAGAGAGAGAGAGAGAGAGAGGCAGATGTGGAATCTCAGAGAGAGACAATATGTTTGTTCCCACAAACCCAGATCCAAGTGGGTGGATGGGAAATAATCAAGTGTTTGTTCCCACAAACCCATAAACAATAAGGAATTGTACCGTACATATGTTTTTTAAAAAAAAAGCTTCCTAAAAATAATAAATAAACAAAGGTAGTATGGTAAAAAAAATCTATAACTCATTTTCATAATTCTTCTCCCAAACACTACCACTTTTCAAAAATGCATTCTGCACATTTCTCTCAAACACTCCTCCCAGATTCAAAACTCATTCTGGCCATAATCCAAAAAGCCAAAAAGCCAAAAATGAAAAGCTGAAAAGTAGGTTCCCAAACACCCCCTAAAAATGAGTCTCACAAACACCCCCTAACTCATCAATTTCAAAAAATTAAAAAATTAAAAAATCGTCATTGTTATGATTTTAAACTGTTCTTAAACATTTTTTATTGGTACCATTTATATCATGCTCTTAATGGTTTTCTTTTTTGTCGGTACCATTTAAAAAAAGAGTGGAAGTTTTTGGGGTTAATGTCGGAGGGAAATTTTGGAAACAAAAATGGAGATTTTGGGTTAGATTTGATATGAATAGTTAAAGGAAATGGCTCTCTCCGGTCCATGTTTTGGAATGGAGGATACAATCCACATCTGGACCGTCTATTGGTGCATTCAATGGTTTGGATTTCTCATAAACTCTTACCGGGAAGAGAAGAGTTTATGAACAAATCCAAACCATTGATTTTCTTCCCGGTAAGAGTTTATGAGCAAATTCAAACCATTGAATGTATCGATGGACGGTCCAAATGAGGACTGTCTCCTTCAGTCCAAAACATGGACTGGAGAGAATTCGGAACTATAGTGAAAATCTCTAAACTTGCTTTTAATTAAAAAATATATATTTTGGGTCTCCAAAATGTAGTTTTTTAAACTCTTGGGTTGGAGATGCATTAATTGTCTTAATCAATCCGTTTGCATTGTCGGAGAAGAACCCAGTCATAGAAGTGTCAATTATAAATGTTCACACTTTTTCCACACGTAATTTGACAGCAATCTATTCTTTCTAAAGTTAATTGCCCCAGACATGAAAACTACCTATGGGAAATGATAATTCCAACAAATTAATCAATCACTAGGGAAAAATATCAATTCTTCTCTAACCCAGAGCATCTCTCTATAATATCCTAGCCGGTTCTATTCCTTCCCCTTCCCCAGGGCTTTCACCACCCTTATGGGCCGGCCGGAGGGTAGGTGTGGACGGCGCCACACGGCTTGGCAGGAATGAACACGAAAAATGAGTCGCCACCCGGGGTTTATATTTTGGAAAATGTTTGGTACTCGAGAAACCGTTTAAAAATAATTGATGACTCTCGTGCCGTTTTGGAAAAGATTTGGTCTGCGAAAAGATTCTTTTTGGATTCGGGAGCCAGGTTACGTACGGGGAAGGTTTTATTGAAAAATGCACCCCGCTCGCCCGGGAAATTCCCGTTCTCTACTAAATAATTTGTTGGATTTATAAAGAAAAAATTTTGTTAAGAAAACTTTAAACATTTAAAATGCAAAACAATAATATTAAAACCATAACAGAAATAAAACTTAAATAACAAGGACAAAATAGTAATAATGGAAAGCTGAGGGGGTAAACTGTAATAAAGATTTTCAGTCTAACCAGAAAATAGGGGGTGAACAGGGGCAAAACAGAGAGGACTGTTTTATTTCAAACAGGAGCCGTACGGCTTCTATGTGGATACCGTACGCTTTGTACTGCAAGCCGCGCGGCTTGCGTACAGTCACATTTAAAAAAAAATTGTTTTGGGATCAGAGGGTCCAAAATTCGTTTAAAAATTTGATTTTTCTTTTCAAATCAACCCCAAATAATCTATTTTTGACTGAAAACAAGTTTTTGGAACAAAATTTACTTCCGAGGTGGATCGTCCCGTACGATTATCGAGAAAATCGCCCGGTACGAGTCCGGGAAGCCGGTTTTTGAACAAAAAAAATGATTATCTGAGTTAATAAATGATTATCAAAACTATTTATTAACCCGGAAACACCCTCGGAGAGCCGCGGTTTGGAACCGAAGCTCGAAAATAATTTTTACCTTTCTGGAACGCGAACAGAGGCTAGAAATGGAGATTTTTTTGGGTTTGAACTATGAGAATGGGATTTGGTATGTTGCGGGTGATATGAGAGGTTTGGTTTAAAGAAAATGGAGGAGAATAGAAAGAACGAGAGTTCAGAGGGATTACTAGAGGTTTCGGACGCGAATTTCGCCGGAAAATTCACCGGCAATCTCTCTCTCGGGTTGAATTTTTGGTGTGTCTTGTAATGGAGGAGAGGGAGGGTTTATATAGGCGGGAAAGAGAGGGAGAATCACGCAAAAGATTTCATTGAATGATGAGATTTGATTCGAAACGAATAAAATCTCTGCGCGTGGATTTTCTGCAGAAGATAACGATACTCACTGTGCAGCTTGCAACGGGAGCCGTACGGCTTGCAAGTGGGGACCATACGGCTTGGGAAAGGCACCGTACGGCTATGATGAATTTTTCTGTCGAAACGCAAGCCGCGCGGCTTCCTTGATCAAGCCGTGCAGCTACCTTGACTAGCCATACGGCTACCTTGAGTCAGCCAAACTTCGCGAGGCCGCCCCAGGTGCTACCGAACTCCGTTTTGCGCGTGGTTGGTGCCGTTGGAAAGCTTGTTAAGTCTACTTTCTAACCCAAGTAGTTTGAATACAAAATAATTTGTACATCAAAAGATATGATGATTTTACCCTCAGGTGGTCGGAAAAAGAGTCATTTTGGTAAAATCCTCATACCTCCCTCATTTCAAAACGGATCGAGACATATTATATATATAAAAAAAGAGGGCTTTTAATGTAATAGAAGATGGTGTAGAGTAGAGTTTGTGTTGAAGAGATTTTCCTTGGGTTTTAGTACAAAAAGCATTGTTCCAAAGCTTCCGAGGCACATTTGGACTTTTGTCATCATTGGGGAGTCGTTCGGCCACGGCTTTGAGGATATTTGGGAGGTCCAAATTGGGGTGTCTACAGTAGGATTTTACTTTTGATGGGTGTTTTCTTCCTCGCTTCTCTTTTTCAATGAGGATTTTCTCTCTTTTCTCTTTTTCGCTAACTCATCCTTCTCAATGAGGTTTTTTTATCTCCATCTCAAATATGAGAGTTTCTTAATTTTATCTCATGTCTTCATCAGTGAGGTTCTGGTTCAGATTATGAAATAGTGATTGTTATGGTTCTCTGATGAAGCAAGGCGATGGAGATGACGGTTCAAAGATGAATCAAATTAATTGGCTTGCCGGCCTCGCTGCTACGGGTGTTTGGTATCTTCATCAGTGTTCTGTGATGAGCCAAGAGGCGGGGGTCATCCTTCATGATATCGAGCTGTTGGACAGGAGTTTCCTGTGTGGTTTTCTCTTTTATTAGGCGGTTCATTAACAACAAAATTGCTCATGTAATCCCTCGGAAATGTTTAGTTGGTATGGGGTCTAGTCTTTGGACTTAATCCCCTCCCTTCGTTAGTCTTTTAATTGTTAGAGGACAAGTCTTCATATTGATGTACTTCTTGATCAACTTATAATACCATCATTTATAAATAAATAAAAAACTATTCAATAACAACACGGTCCACACCTGGACCAATTATTCCATAATTTTAGAGCACCCACGTGGTGCTCCATTAGCCTTATCCACCACAAAATAGTACACACCAGTACAATGTGTGGTGAATAACGGTCCCCAAGACCATGGAATACTTCTAAATGATGGAATTGAATTTGGCATACTTCCATTATTCCTTCCTATTTCTAAATTCAATGATTTACATAACCATCTATAAATAATAAAGGAGAAAAGAAAAGAATTTGATGCTATTAAGAAATTAGTCAAATAAGCAAAGAATAATTAAGTAAAGAAAGCAAATAAAAGACTGAAAATTTTTATGTGGTTCCCCAATTGTGCAATGGAGTAATAGTAGTTAACCACGCTATCGAGGAAAGCTCATTGAACTTGGTCAATTCAACCATTGATGTTAGAGATTAAATAATGATCATCCCATGTTCTCTTAGCGAGAGAGAAAAAAACATTGGATGACAAGTAAAAAAGAAAAAGATCCAAGATTGATGTTTGCTTATATCTTCAAACTAAAATTGGAAAAATAGATTAATAAGGGTTTGCAAGTACAAGCCTTTTTTATTATTTCAATATCATTATCAGCATCTATGGTTGCCAACTGTTGGGAGAGTCGATCACTTAGGTCATCCACCTCTCTATTCAAGTTCCAAAGCACGTCTTTTGTAACACCTTCGAAGTTGAAACCTACACACACATATTTAGAACTATTATAATAATAATAATTATTATTATTATCGGTGAAAGAGATAGAACTTCATTGATAATAGAGATAATGTACAAGAAAAGGACCTTATATGACGACGGCCAGAACAAAAGAAAAATAACAACATAAAACATCTTTTCCAAACAAGATAGAAAAAGTAACTTAGTGAACACTTAGTTGATTAAAACCACTCTAACACCTGCAACAAAACTATTAGAGAAACACAAGCAAATAAATACTTAATTAACTCATATATAACACATACTTCAATAACTTTAGCACAACGTTGTGCAAGTTTTTTTTTATTAAGAACTTGTATTTTGGGTCTTCAAAATGGAGTTTTTGAGACTCATAAGTTGGAGATGCTCTAACTGTCTTTATCAATCACGCTGGCATTGTTAGTCATTTTTACTGAAAATCCTGACATAGAAGTGTCAATTATAAATGTTCACACTACTTTCACTCTTAGACTAAGTTTTTCACTTGATAAAATGAGATTTTTCATTTTAGGTGAATTTTATGAGGGTGTGATAAAATCGCATTGTTTTCTCACTTGATAAAATCTACTTTTGATAAAATCACCTCTTAATGGCTTATTTACCAATTTGCCCTTCTTTTCTTTCATCACCTATGAACAAAAAATAAACGTTAAGAACTTACCCAACAGTACCAAGGTTTTTTTACAAAATATTTACTTTGAACCTACTAATTTTTTTCCCTCATTCATCAACATCCACCCTAAATACATGAAAGAGTCAAGAGTGAGGTTGGGTGTGTGTGTGTGTGTGTGTGTGTGTTTGGCGTAAGGTGGGGTTCCAGACAAAAGTTAATGTGTTAGGGGGCAAAACGGTAATTTCGTCTAACATTTGAGAATGACTTTGATAAAATCTCTTCCAAGCTTTTATCAATTGAGAGACTTTTTTGATAAAATCTCAAATTTTATGAGATAAAATCAAATGGGAAACTTAGCCTTAATTTGACAGCAATCTGTTCTTTCTAAATTTAATTGACCTAGGGGGTCATTTGGATGGGGGATATCTTCATATAAACTTTCACCCCCTCTTAGCATGAGGGTCCCACTTATATCCACCGTTTGGCAAATGAAAAAACCTCCGGGATAACTTTCAACCCCTTCAAAACTAATCTCTCTGAGAGAGGGTCTTCTCCCCTATAATTTTTGGGCTCCCCTCCCCCTGCCCAAAAGTTATCTGGGTGTAGAGGGGAGGATTTTTGTCCATTTCACCCCTCCTTATCCCACTCTCCCAACCCCCACCCTTCATCTCTTCCTCTCTGTGTCGTTGCAGTCCATGGTAGTGACTGGTGAGATGATGATTTTCCCCTCTCTTCTCTTTCCTCCAGATCTATGTGATTTGGTATCCCATAAAGAGATTTCTGACTGAAATACGTTAATTAGAGAGATTTGCAGTCCGTGGTGGCGAGATTTCCATGGTGAGGGGGCTGGGGGAGATGGAGAGGAGATGGGTTTGGTGGGCTGAGGCAAAAAGAGTTTTGATATTTGGAATTGTGAGATACAAAAGTTGCGTAATAATTTTTACTCTACCTGCAGGTGAGTGTCAATGTCGCAACAATGCAGTAAAATAAAGCTACTTTTTTTTTTTCATACAAGCACAATAAAACTACTACTGAAGTACTGATAATTATATATGACTATATGAGTCTATTTACCACAAAAAAAGATAAATAATACATGAGTTCTAAAACGATTTAAAAATAGTAATTGTTACTGTACAAATTACAATTTAGCATTAGTATACAATATTATGCTACTGACCCTACATACATTTAAATTTAAATAACTTTTAAAAATTACACTATTGAACTTGATCTATCATAAAATAATAATGTGGGGAAAATTGGTCATTTATCCCATTTGTTTTATGATGAATTGGATGGTACGAAAAAAGAATTCAAATGTAATAATTTAAAAAAGAATTTGGATGACAACCAACCATTCAAATGTACACATTTAAAAAAAAAAGTTTTTAAAATAAAATTATTACAAAAAATTTAAATTTTCAATGAAATAAATTAATACAGCTTGAAATAGTCCAAGATTAATTAATAGATTAAGTTTTGCAATTATATAATTAATTTAATGCATAATCAAGATCGGGAAACCTCAAGGGCAAAAGAGTCATTTAACACATTTTTCCATCATCCACCCCCTCTTATTTATAAGACATCCAAACCAAGTGAAAAGTTATCCCCCTGTTTAATCTCTCATCTAAACCATCTACTTTTTTATCCTTCTTCCATAAACATCACATCAATATGAGTCAGCTCTCCAGAAATAATACCCCCTCTTATCTTATTCTCCCTCCATAACTTATCCCCCATAAAATAATCTTCCATCCGGTCGGGGCCTAGATGTGATAGCTACCTATGGGAAATGATAATTCTAACAAATTAATTGATCACCACACTTGGACCAATTATTCCATAGTCTTGGGGCAACTCTATGTGGTGCCCCAACACCCTTATCCACCACACATGGTATAATGTGGCAGTGCCCCAAGACCATAAAATACTTCTGAACCATAAAATTGAATTTGGCATACTTCCATTATTCCTTCATATTTCTAAATTCAATGAGTGGGAAGTTTATGAAAATATACATACATAGCTATCTATAATTATAAATGGAGCAGATAAGGAAAGGATTTGTTGCTATTGAGAAATTGGTAAAATTACAACACAGACAATAAGCAAAGAATAATTAAGTTAAAAATGCAGACAGAAAAGACTAACAATTTTTTTTGTGGTTCGCCAAACTGTGTAGTTGAGTAAAAGTAATTAGCCATGCTATGGAGGAAAACCCATCGAGCTTGGTCTATTCAACCTTTGATATTAGAGATTAAATAATGCTCCTATATTCTCTTAGGGAGAGAGAAAAAAACATTGGGTGGACAAATTAAAAAGAAAAAGATTCAAGATTAATGTTTGTATATATCATCAAACAGAATTGGAGAATAAGGTTTTGCAAGTACAAGCCTTTTTTATTATTACAATAGAAACTCTATGGTCTCTCAAAACAGTTCCATAATTTTAATAGGATGACTCACATTCAGTAATGAATTCGAGTCTTCCATTGTGGATTCTAGAACTATTTCCAAGACAATTTTTTTAGTTCTCAAGTAACTACAATGGATTATAGAACACTATATATTACTCTCGCTGTCCTTTTTTTTTTATGTAGTCGACTATTCCATTTTGGCATGTCCCTTATTAAGCGTGTGTTTTGAAAAAATTAATGGGTAAAAATTTATACAATTATTATTTTGTCATTAATTTTGAAAAGTTACGTAAGGAGTTGAGGATAATTTTAAAAAGTAGAAGTAAAAGTTGATGTGAAAAGTAAAAATTGATGTGAAAGGTGTAAAGTTTAGGTAAAAGTTAACGTGTAATGTCTAAAGATGATGTCTCTTTAATAAGTTGGATTTACGAAGTAACACATTTTAAAAGGGACGAATGGAGTATGTTATAATCGATTATTGTCCTAGTAGTACCATCCAAACCCTAGAAACAAGAACTACTCACTAGCTATTGGTTCGATCTTATTAATCAATTGCATAATCAAATTCCTAATAATAGTAGCCTCAGCACTATCGGCATCTATGGTTTGCCAGCAGTTGGGAAAGCCGATCGCTTAGGTCGTCCACCTCTCTGTTCAAGTTCCTAATGTAGTTGCACGTCTCCTGCAACACCTTCGAAGCCGAAACCTACGCACACGTACTCAGAACTATTATTATATGACAAATACTTCAATAACTATAGCACAACGTTTGTGCTCTTTTTTATTAAAAAGGTTGATTTTGAGTCTTCATGGACTTTTGGAGACTCGTGGGTTGGAGATGTTGTAACTGTCTTAAATCTTTATGGATTTTCGGAGACTCATCGGTTGGAGATGCTGTAACTGTCTTAAACAATCCGCTGGCATTGTTAGTGAAGACTCTGACATATAAGTTGTTATGACAAATGTTCACACTTAATTTGACAGTTATCTATTTTTTTCTATATTTAATTAACCCAAACATGATAGCTACCTATGGGAAACGATGATTCTAACAAATTAATCAATCACCACACCTGGACCAATTATTCCATAGTCTCGTGGCACTTTTACGTGGTGCCCCAATACCCTTATTCACTACACACCAATATAATGTGTGATGGATAAGGGTGTTGGGGCACCACGTGCATGGTGTGATGTCGGGTGTCTCGTGAACTACAAAAAAGGACGTGCAATAATCGATTACAAACTTGATAGGTTTAAAGTAACGCGCTTTATACTCATTGCATTCAATAATAATCAGTAATCCCTTAGCCCAAAAGGCTTACAACTCAATAAAAGGGTAAAAACCCTAACCCTAATTGATTCATGACGGAAAGGAAGCTGAATCAATTGCAATGACAATTAACGAAGAATTACCAAAAATGAAAAATTCAGAAATAATAGTAAATTAGTAGAAAATAGAGAAAATTCTGAGACTTTTCCTAAAAGCGCAGCTTAATTCGGGTTTTCCTTGCCCAAGTAATTGCAATTCAAATCTTTCCTTAAATGGCAAATTTGACCATTCAGGGCCCTAAACAGCATTGAATGCCCGAAAAACAACTTAGGCCATGGCATAGCGATGGGTCTTGACCGTTGGGCC
Source organism: Gaultheria prostrata (assembly GCA_036023075.1). Taxonomy (NCBI): domain Eukaryota; kingdom Viridiplantae; phylum Streptophyta; class Magnoliopsida; order Ericales; family Ericaceae; genus Gaultheria; species Gaultheria prostrata. The sequence continues at coordinate 11,801 of JAXBDA010006455.1, forward strand.
GTTTTGGATCGAACATGGGTGGACCCAACGCAAAACTCCACAGTTGCATAATTACGGTTTTACCATCCTAGGCTCGAATTAATGCCTAAGATAGTCTTCCTCCATGGCATCTGCATCAAGGTGCCCAAAACCATAGAATACTTTTGAACGATTTGAATTTGTCAATCTTTTCATTATCCCTTCCTATTTCTAAGTTCAATGAAGTGGAAAGTTTAAGAAACATATAAACATATATGTACACATAATTAACCATCTATTACTATAAATGGTGGAGAAAAGAAAAGAATTTGATGCTATTGAGAAATCGGTCAGATTACAACACGCATAATAATAAGCAAAGAATAATTAAGTAAAGAATGCAAATAGAAAAAACTAAGAAATTTTATGTGACTCGTCAACTGTGTAGTTGAGTAAAAGTAATTAGCTAGCCACGTTGTGTAGGGGAAAACTCATTGAGCTTGATCGATTCAACCTTTGATATTAGAGATTTAATAATGCTCTCTTTTTCTCTTGGCAAGAGAGAAAAACACATTGTGTGACAAATAAAAATGAAAAAGATTCAAGATCGATGTTTGTATATATCATTAAACTGAATTGGAGAAATAGATTAATAAGGGTTTACAAGTACAAGCATTGTTGATTATTACAATAGAAACTCTACGGTCTCTTAAACAACAACAACAACAACAACAACAATAATAATAGAACACATCTAGTCCCTAATAATTGGAGGTATGGGCGGAGGATGATTGGAGACAGACCTAACTTTTGGCAATTTGCACAAAGTGGCTGCTCTCAGAGTACCACTAAAACAATGACCCCCCCCTAAACCTTCAAGAACCGAGGAGTTACAGGGATGTTTTTGCTGCAGAACCATACCCTCAAAACAGTTCCATAATTTTAATCGGATGCCTCCCATTCAGTAATGAATATGAGTCTTCCATTGTGGATTCTAGAACTATTTCTAAGACAATTTTTTCTAGTTTTCAAGTACCTATTATGGATTATATAACACGATATGTTACGTTAACCGATAATTGGCCTAGTACATATATATAGCACCGGCCAAACCCAAGAATAGAACAACGAGCTAGCTAGCTATCAAACTCCTAATGATAGCAGCCTCAGCACTATCAGCATCTATGGTTGCCAACAGTTGGGAGAGCCGATCGCTTAGGTCGTCCACCTCTCTGTTCAAGTTCCTAATGTAGTTGCATGTCTCTTGTAACACCTTCGAAGCCGAAACCTACATACATGCATATTGAAAGAAAACTATTATTGAATAAATATAACAAACACTAATTAGAGTAATCTAAGTTGTCCAAAATTATTTTTAATGGTGGATATTCGATAGAAGTATGAAAATGAAAGTTCGAGATTCGATTGCAAACGCTTACTGAAGAAAAGTCGTATCCGAAATATATATCCCATATACACCGATTTTCTACCATGCTCCCGAGTGGTTTTCAAATTTCAATCTCAAACGAAAAATTCCTTTCAGAAGCTATGTAAGGGAGCCCTTATAAGATCATCTTTCTATGTATATATATATATATATATATATATATATATATATATCACGGTAAGCATAGTCATATATCATTGTAAATATAGCCAAATATCGTGGTAAATAAACCCAGTTTTTATACTAATTAGTAAATTGCAAATTCACCTTAGTTTTCTATGTGATTTTATACTAATTAGTAACTCTCAATTCAAAGGTTCATATTTAATGGGAGCATCATGCTTGGAAACCACTCGGGACATGCATGGTTGGAAAACCATATGCACATGTGTATTGGGGGAGTCATTTTCTCCCTATGTCAGAGTCTCCTAGTGTGGGGTATTGTACGTATGAAAATTTTGGACCAGTTGTACCCTACGTGGTCCAACCATAGGACTATAAGGTTGTGTTTGGTTTGGGTTTTGATTTTTGTAATAATTAGAGGGAAATGTATGGATAATAATTAAAAAATAGGAATTAATGATTAGAGAGATAGAGAGAAAAAAATAAAAATAATATTTAAAAATAGGGATAATAATTGAGAAAACCGGTTCTTGAAAACTCAAACCGGTTCTTACCCGGTTGTCTAGGGGGGAAAATAACTGAATAAACAGCAACGGTAACAGAAAGATTCGGTGAAGTACACTTGTAAAACTACTCAAAATTGAATACTGTAAAATACACATATTTCTTTGGATCACCTATTTATACCCAATCAACTTGAGTAGCATGAGTCTGCTCTGGTCTTTTAAAAAAAAAAAATTAATCAGTAAAACATATTATATATCGTTGATGAAAAATTCCAGTTAGAGAGTAAGCATAACGTTGTTGTTACCTGCATGTAGGGTACTTTTATTAATTTAGAAAGCATATTTCTGGGCTGGAAAACATAAAAAAAAAAAAAAAAAAGATACAATGATAACTATTTCAAATTCATTTGTGATAAGTGTAAATTACCTTATATGATGAATTTAAGCAATAGAATATCGTCACTGTGGACTTCTCTGTCGTTTGTATTCATGCAACACCACATATCCTAGCTACCATGACAAAAAAAAAATTCCCAGTTCCAAAAACTCTCTATATATTTTTCTTTTTTTAAAATTCGTAAGATTATTGTCTCAAATTGTTCGCCCTTTTTCAGGTAACCATGCATTTTTCATATAAAAGTAAAATATCTTTCTTGGAAATTCAATTTTTTATTTTTTTTTGCTAGACGAAACGATGGAAAGAGACAACTAGTGTAGCAATCTCTTTGTGAGTGAAAACTCAAATAGAAAGAGAGAGAGATATCACAAATACCTTACTGGAGCGACTATTGCGAATCTCGGGAAGAAGTTGTTGTAACCTAGACACAAGACTGATGATCTGATCATCCGAGATCCTAGAAGAAGAAGAAGTGGTACTACTCCCGGATGACTGCCTTGACCTTCTACCAGACATTCTTAAATTTCACTAAGGAAAGTCAAAAAGTTGAGAAGGAGCTAGCTGAAAAGAGAAGTGAGAAGAAAGCTCAAAAGGCAGGCTTATTATTAAAGAAGAAGTGATGGAAGATCCAGTGTTAGATTTGCACACTATAAGCACAAGAAGTGAGAGATATAAATGAAGAGGAAGGACCAGAGAGAGAGAGAGAGATAGTACAGAACACAGACAGTACGATGTTGGTTATGAAGAAGACAATTGCATCGGAGAAAGAAGTGGTCGATTTTGCTTGTTATTTGTGTCTGTGACTGTATGTAGGGGTACGGTAAACGAACCGAGTTATTTGCGAGCAGCTCGTGACTCGGCTTATTAAAGCTCAGCTCCGCTCGGTAAGGGCTCGGCTGGTTTATGAACGAGCCGACCTCGAGCTTGATTTTTGGCTCGTTCAGTAAACGAATTGAGTTCGAGCTCTACAAAGCTCGACTCAACTCGTTTACACTGCTAACTGTGTGTAAGAGAGAGAGAGAGAGAGAGGCCATGCTTACTTTTTGGTGTGTGCTTCCAATTTGGGGTTTTATTTCAAGTGAAGGTGTTTGTTAATGAGTTAACAAAGTGGGCCTTAATGTATATGTCTGAATACACATGACCATGTGATCATTGGGTAATTATATCATCTATCTCCTCCATTCCACCACCCAACAAACGAAATGTTTCCGACAGTACATGTCAAGAGAGTACTGCGCGCCCAGAGGTTTTTCATCTTTTTTAGTACTAGCTCTCTTTTTTTCCCTTTATTGTTAAGAGGTTGTTTTTGGTTTTCCTTTGGTCATTGATTCCATTTGCCTTTGAGATGTATGTTCTTTTAAGTTTGATGCCTTTTCAAACCTCGTCTCGATGGGAAGCACGGGGCCTGCTATCTCTTTTGGGGGACAACACCTGCTGTTCCGGGCGATTCTAGGATGCTCCGTTCTTATTCCGATGATCAGAAACGTTCACTTTGAAGAGCTCATCGAGTAGAATAAGTATTTTCCAAAAACAGCTCGATCGGATATCATTAATGGGTTCCAGTGGGTTTGATCTAGTGTTTCGGATACATTCTTTTCAAGATAAATATTTTCCGATCTGGCACTTAGTGATACCAGATCGAGATAATTTTTGGTACACTTAATCTACTCGACAAGCTCTATGACGTGAACGTTTCCAATCATCGAAATAAGACCGGAGCATCCTAGAATCGCTCGGAACAACAAGTCTGTCCCTCAAAAGGGACTCATAACAGGCCCCCTGCTTCCGTCTCGATGTACCCTTTTAAGCTTTCGTTGATAAAATTCTTTCTTTTGTCGATAAAAAAAAATAGAGTACTTCACCTATGAATATTATCTAAATTCGGCGATTCAATCCCCTAATTGTTTTTTGAATCTACTCATAATCAGAGAATTTCTAGGGTGCTTTTGATTTCATGCATTACTTTTTTAAGAACATCTCCGCTTCTTACCCAAATTTTACTTAAATTTGAGTAAACATTTGGGTAAAAACTTATTTGGTATAACTTCTTCCAACCCTTACTCAACTTGTACGGTGGAGATTTAATCCTTAGCATTAAATGACAAAAGGGTAAATAGCAGTTCAACAGCCTTGAAAAATTGGTTAAAATTTTGGTTCACATCAGATTTGGTAAAATATTTAAGTAAAACTCAAATTTGGTATATGTTTGGGTAAGGAATGGGGGAGGATTTTGGATGATTTTTACTCAAATTTGAGTAAAAATTTGGATAAAAGCTTTATTTGTATGGCTCAATCTAATGGGAACCCAATTTTTTCTCAGATTTGTTTTTTAAAAAATAAATAAAAAACACCCTTATTCCTCCCTCTCCTCCCTTCACCAGACCTAAAACAAGGAAACCCTACCATCACCATTGTAGTTTTCTCCACCATCACCATTGCAGGTTTTCCGAAGATCGGAGTCGTTCATCACAGCCGGAGCTAGGTTTTTCGAAAATAACGAAATAGAGAGATAGAGACAAGTTGAGGGAGCAAGGGACGTACACGAAGTTGTCGTCGACCACTGTGTACCACCAGTGCCAACCACTAAAACCACCAAAGACTAGCCGTTGAAAATTTGGTATTGGGTTTGGTTCTCACCAAATTAGGTGAAGAATTTGAGTAAAACCAAATTTGGTGAATGATATGATAAAGGAGTGGAGTGAGATTTTTGGAATTTTTTTACTCAAATTTGAATTTGGTGAAGGATTTGGATAAGAAGTGAATATGCTCCTAGGTATCCGACCTATTTGGACTAACAAATTTAGGAAAACATCCTATCGTGCACTAGTTACGGGACCAGTTAAAGTCAAAACAAAATGTCGTATGTACCATCGCTCTAATTATTACACATTAATTGATAGTAGTAAGCAAATAAGAGTGCTCAAACTCCGAGCCAAAAGTTTATTGAGATCACTTAGGTGACTAATTAATTATTTTTGGTGGTTAAGGTAATTAATTTTTGTTACTTTTTTCTATGTTTCTCTCGATTTCTAGCTTTTTTCCTTCTTTTTTTTTCCCCACGTACGTATTTCCCCTAACTCATGGTTAAAATACCAAACAAAGAAACCATTACCGACAACTGGATCAGTACCCAAGAAATTAAATTACTGAAAATAAAACCCACTTGTAAAGTTTTATATTCTGGTTTCTGCAAACAGATCTTGTTATCTAATCGATGAAGATTATGTTGAATTAGACAACTAATTAGAACAGGCTTATAAGATAAACAGCGACAACTCCTTACCAGAGGAAACTTCGTGACCCTATAAAAAAATTTCACATGACTCTTGAACACGACTACTCTTTCTTTTTGTTGGCCGTGGCCTGGACGTACTAATCCAAATTTACGTTGAGAGTGATCCACTTGTGTGGATTGTACCGCGGTACAGATGGGTTTGCCGATTTGGACGTGGATATGTCTGAAGTCTTCCAATACACGTGGAACCGTCGTAGATCTCCGAAAATTGTGTTTCGATATCTGTTTTCGAAGCAATTTTCTTGAGCTGGGATGTCGTCGCTCTAGCTGTATTGTAATGATTTGATTTGGACTATACATTTTGTGAAAGTTTAAGTCCCTACGTAGATTAATTTTCAGAAAGGGAATATTGCATGATTGAATGATCATCTGGCTACGAAATTTAGGGGGTGTTTGGATCTCTCTCTTTTTTTGGCTTTTGATCATTTCTTTATTTTTTCCTTTTGCATATTTGGCAACCCATTCCCATAATGAATTCTCACACAATGAATTATCAACTTTTGAATTTTAATACTATTAGAGAAGTGAAGTTAATTAGAACTAGGGGGAGATGAGTTTTTTTTTTTTTATTGGCAAAAAATTTTTATGGTCTTGAATACAAAATACAAAGATTAAAGGGGCTTGGGCACACTAGCAAAAAGCCACTCAAGACCCACCCTCAAAATATGACTAGAAACCAACCATGGAGAGTATCAAAAAATGGACTAGGCCCAAATAAACATGCCAAGTCCAACCCAAACAAAGCCCACAACCTGAAAAACAAAACCCTAAAAACAAACCCTAATTCAAAAACTCCATGAACCCGCCTCCCACAAGGACTAGCCCACGCCACCACCCAACCGCTGCCAAACCAGACGCTACACCTTAAAAAATGGAGCACCAGCCGGACCAAAGACAACCACCAATAGTCACCACCTAGAAACGACGTCAGAAGAGACACCCGTCGTAGCCCGACCAACCACTCCACATAGCCAAACAACACATCACCAGAAACTTCACCAGCACAACCACCACCACCCAAACGGACGCCGATCAACGAAAATCCATGGCCACACACCGAACACCAACACCAGCCGCCGCACCTCTAATAAAAGGAGCACCAATAGAACCACCCACCACGACACCTCCGAGCTAGAGAACCGCCGACGGTTAATTGGAGAGGAATCGCCGCCAGAGAGGACCACTGCCAACCAAAGACCCGAAACGCCACCCCAACACCTGCCACGACACCTCCACCAGCCGTTAGAAGCCTCCAACAAAGCAACCCGACGATAACTGAGCTTTTTGACTTTCCATTTTTTTGACTTTTCCCATTTTGATTAACAAAAAGACTTACAGGATGTATTATGTACATATAATCATACATTACTCATGATACAAAATACATTCTGTATCATCCTGGTAATAATCTAAAAAATATAAAATATAAAAAGTAAAAATAATAATAAGGCTTAGAAACACTCCCCAATTGTTATAAGTGGCAGATTAATATAGTTCTTTTTGCCGATCAAATTTTTGTTGTTGTAAGTGGTATATATATACATCAAAGTGAAGGTGTTTGATGCCCAAAACAGTGCTATGAATCTCGTCCCGTACCAGACATAAAACAGTACACATACCCTGGTGTTCCGTATCGCCCAAAATACCAGCCAATACCGGGCGTACCGGCCTTGTCTCGGGATCTCGGCCGGTACACAAAAACTAATGTATTTTTTTTCTATTGATAAAAAGACATGAATTTTAAGGTATTTTAACCAAATTTGGAGTTCATTTTTATTAATCATGTTAATTTGTTATTAGAACTAGTATTAAGGTGTATCAAAATGGTAAAATTTATTTTATTTCTCCATTTTAAGTTTTGCAATTATACATATGTATATTAAATATATTTAAATATGTATATTGTGATAAATCCGAAACGGTACCGAGAGATACGATCCGGTACTGGTACATACCAGAGAAAATAGTACGCTGACTAGTATGAAATTGAAAACTATGGTTCAAAACTCGTACACATTCCGTTCAACCGGTCCGCTAGCTTTCTAGTTATGTGTACAGTATCTGGTTTTATTTTTGTGATAGGATTTCCCTTTCTAAAAGACTTTTTTGCCTACTATAAAGTGTTATATGTATTTTTTTTCTCAAAAAAAAAAAGGGTTATAGATATACGAATATTGTGTCCTTATTGTGTTCTCTTTCATTGTGATACTTCTTTCAATCTTTGCTTATGGTCTATAGATGTCTCAGTTGAATTTTTTAGATTCTTTTGTTCTAATGTGATTTTCCTACCGTTATATATCTTGATTTCATAATGACTACAACATCACAATTAAAGTAAATTTTTGCAGCAGTGCTACATGTACTCAGAATAATTACACAGAAAATTATCTAGAAGTACTAATTTCATTTTTTGGATAACTATTCTGAATACGTATGTATTTTGCAATTTTTTTGTCACTAATGGTTTAGTTAGTGCGGGCTGCAAATGAACCGAGCTGTTCGCGCAGCTCGTGGCTCGGCTCGATAAGTAAACGAGCCGAGCTCGAACTCGATTTTCAGACTCGTTTAGTTAATGAGCTTGCAAAAGCTCCGCTCGATTGTATTCGATTTTTTGGCTAGTTTACCTAACGAACCGAGCTTGAACACTATAAAACTCGGTCGGCAAATTTGTTTGCACCCCTAAGTGCAGTGTAACTTACAAAACGAATAATTAGGGGGTATGCCACTAATTTAGTTTTTTTAAGTGAGAGCTCGTAATACGCGTTGACTTTTTGAGATTTTTTATGTGACGTATTGTGAAGAAAATGACCTGTCTCAAAAAACACAATAACTTGACTTTTGATTTTTTGAGTCACTGAAATAGGGCGTTAGAACCCAAAGGCCATGTTCGGATGGGTTTTCAAACCCAGTTTTCAAAAACCCTTTTTGAAAAAAGACCTCAAAATTGGTTTTCAAAGTATTGCATGTGGGTGTTTTTCTGATGACTTTGGAAACCATTTAGGAAAACCGAACAAGTGTAGATTTTCAAAAACCGATTTTGAAAACCCAACCAAACAGGGTAAAAAAAAAGGGGAATGATTTTCACACTCCCCTTTTAGCCATTCACACTCCCTTTTTGTCTTTTTCTCATGTGAAATTACTATATTACCCTTACATCTTGAATCATTTTTTTCATGTGAAGGGCAATGTAGTAA